>JAJEJO010000148.1:175533-220167 GCA_020662805.1 Glaucomys volans | reverse complement strand
TTTTGTTTTGTTTTGTTTTGTTTTGTTTTGTTTTGTTTTGTTTTGTTTTGTTTTTGGTACCAGGGCTTGAACCTGGGTCACATCCCCAGACATTTTTTAAATTTTTTATTTGGAGACAAGTTCTCACTAAGTTGCTGAGGGCCTCACTAAGTTGCTGAGATTGACTTCAAATTTACAATCCTCCTGCTTCAGCCTCCAGAGCTGCTGGAATTATAAGTGTACACCACAGCACCCAGCTATCCCTGTATTTTTAAAGTGTGTTTTGTTCTTCCCTAACCCATTCCAAAAGGCCATCCAGTCCCTCTGTGCTGCTGACCTCAGAGAATTTTTGTTTGTCTGTTTTAGTTATTAACTGAAAACATCTTTGTCCTCTTCCTCACTTTTGCATTCAGAACACCTGGACTCCTTAAGAAGATTAAGATTCATGACACACAAGGAAAGAAGTGAGTGATTTGGATGGGAGAGGTGTGAAGCAGCAGTGGGAAACCAGACATCGCTCCAGAAAGGAAACAAGGCAGAAGGACCATTGGTGGTGAGGGCACATACCTCATTTGGGGTTCAACATCTATGGTTCAACATCTACAGTTTCAAACAAGGATCAAAAATTTCCAGAAAAAAAAAATATTGCATCCTTATTGAACTTGTGCACTTTTTTCTTGTAATTATTTCATAGTGTACAGTGTAACAGCTACTTACATAGCATTTACATTGAACGAGGTGTTATAAGAAATCTAGAAATGAGGTAAAATATATGGGGAATGTATACAAGTTACATGCAAGAGCCAGGCACAGTGGTGCATACCTGTAATCTCAGCAGCCTGGGACGCTGAGGCAGGATTCTGAGTTCAAAGCCAGCCTCAGCAAAAGCAAGGCGCTAAGCAACTCAGTGAGACCCTGTCTCTAAATAAAATACAAAATAGGGCTGGGGATGTGGCTTAGTGGTCGAGTGTCCCTAAGTTCAATCTCCAGTACAAAAAAAAAAAGTTACATGCAAATGCCAGACCATTTTATATAAGGCACTTGAGCATCCTTGGATTTTGGTATCCACAAGAGTCCTACAGCCAATCCTCCAGGATACCTGTACTTTGAAAGGTAGCTAAACTTCCAGATGAAATGGTTGCCTCATGGATCTAGAAGTTTGGAGGCCAGAAGTGGCATTCCTGGCTCAAGCAAACACCATCATAGCCTACTTGGTCTTGGGACTACAGAACCATCCACATTCAAAGACCAGTAGGGTATAGACAGTGAAGATCTTAGAAGCAGCCCTGATATTTTCCCAACTTTTTCAAGAACATTTTTAGTTTTATAAGCCTAGAGTCCAAAATGACAGATAGAATCTCCTGTCAAGTTGAAAGGAGTCTTAGTTTGATTTGCAGATTGTGACTTCTCAGGAGTTCCTTCCAGCTCTAGCCATAATTGGAACTTCAGCGCTCCTCGGTTCCACTCTGTACCTACTCCTCCCATTGCCTCTGCCTTCCTGATTCCACTCCAATTCCTCTATTTTCCTACTTCACATACACAGTCACACGTAGATATATCCATACCATTTTTTGTGCATGATAAATGGATTTTTAATTTCCATTAAGAAGGAATAGCCACTCATAACTCAGCTATGAAAATCATGAAGATTTGTCTTCACTTAAATATGCAACTAGCAATGCCAAATAATTTGCCAATTCATTACCTTTTGAAGAATATCCTGGAAAATTTAAGCTGAAATTAAATGAAACTTTTGCCAAAAGGAACATTTGAATTTTGCTTTATTGAGCTATTAAACTAATATATTCTCTTCTTTAAAGTTTCTGCTGTGGTATGTTTGATTCAAAGCAATCTTCCAATTGTTTCACCATTAGCTTGAAGCAAAGGAAAATGAAAAGCATGACAAGGCATAAAATTGGCCTTAGCAATATCTAAGCTTGGTTCAGCCGTGACCATTATCCTCAATGCTCTTACAGTCTGAGCAAAACAGCCATAAAATCAGGTTATTGTTTTTAATTTTACAACCCATGATTTATTTTGTTTAACTTCAGTGACAGCCTGTGATCCCAGTAAGAGTCTTCAGTTAGGAAATGCAAGCAGGAAATCAAGGCCCAGAAGTCATTAGTTGTAGCATGGACTCATCTCATTTATCTTCCTATATAACCACCAGAGTGTGATCCATGTGATTCCTATTACATAAACTAACAATGGCAAGTCTGAAATAAGAATAGCTCATAGAATGAAACAGATCTTACATCGTCAGCTTAGATCTCCCTGACATTCTTACTCCAACTCAGGCAGCTAAAACCTACATTGCATATTTTAAATTCAAGGCATTCCCGAAGCAAAATTTTTACATAAGGAAGTAAGGCAGATCACTGCTCAGCAGGGCAAATTTGTCATCAGGAAGACATGACCTTTAATAGCTTTGAGATCTTGAATCATTCTATTTAACTCTTTGAACCTCAGTTTTCTCATCTGAAAATGGACATAATAATACTATCTTTATCAGTATTGTTATAAAGAATAAATGGGATACTGTATGCAATGTACCTGATATGGCAAACTCTCAGTGTTTGTCATTATTATTCACTTTTTGTGTTGATGATGATGATGAATGAACTTCTCTTCCTTTGATAATGTCAAATTAAACAGCTTTTTAATAGAAGGACTTTCTCTTTCCACATTGCAATACTAGTATCTCGGCATCATATTAATAATATTATGCCAAATTTGCTCTAAGTAAATAAAGGAGATATGTATAGATTAATTTATTCATCTTTATACCCTATATTACTTATCTACCAGTGTATAATGAATCGCCCTAATACTTAGTGGTTAAAATCAACAATACTCATTTAATCATGTTTTGTGTTTTCTCTGGGTTGGAGATAGCTCAGTTGGACAGTCTGGATCAAAGTTTCTTCTTCTTCTTTTAACTTTATTGATTTTTTATGTGCTGCTGAGAATCGAACCCAGTGCCTCATACATGTTAGGCAAGCGCTCTACCTCTGAGCCACAACCCCAGCCCTGGATCAAAGATTCTCATGAGGTTGGAGTCAGGTCAGCTGGGGCTTCAGTCACTCAAAAAAAAAAAAAAAAAATGGAGAAACCGTTCTCACTGTGGCCCACATATTAGGCAAGCTGGGGTCGTTGAGTCTTCTCCATGCCGGGTTCTCCACATGAGCTGTGTTTTAGTCAGTTTTTTCACTGCTGCAAGTATAAGACCCAACCAGAACAATTATGGAGGAGGAAACAACTTATTTGAGGCTCACAGTTTCAGAGGTCTCAGTCCATATACAACCAACTCCATCATGGTGGAAGAGTGTGGCAGAGGAAAGCAGGTCACATGACGATCAGAAAGCAAAAAGAGAGACTCCACTGGCCAGAAACAAAATACACACCCCATAACCATGTCCCCAACCAACCCCTTCCTCCAGCCACAACCTACCTGCTTCCAGTTACCACTTAGTTAATCTCATCAGTGATTAATTCACTGGTTATGTTAAGGATATAACTCAATCATTTCTCCTCCATTCCTTCTTTCATTGTTTCACATTTGAGCTTTCGGGGAAAAGCACATCTAAATAATAACAGGCTACTTGAATGTACTTACATAACATGGCTCCTTCCACAGATGTCCAGTGCCTTTATGACCTAGCATCTGCAGACTCACACCATCATTTCCACCACAATTTATTGGCCACACAGGCCAACCTTCATCCAGTGCAAAAAGGGGCCTTAATCCCAGAAGTTAAGGATCATTAGCAGTCCCCTTGTAGGCTAGATACCACAGCTCACTCTCTGATTCCCAGTGAGAAATACACTACAGCACTCACCCCTACTCAAGGTCAACATAATTCTCATCCGTGACAACATCAGCTCAGGCTCAAAGTCTAAAACCTCAATGACCAGATGAGGTCCAGTACAGATAAGGATCAGGAGGTATAGCTCTTTAAACAGTTCTCCTCAAACAGGGTTCCTTTTAATCTGAAGACCTGTGAACTGAAGAGGCAAGTTTTCTGCTGCACATAAACCAAGATAAAATGGTAGGATAGGCATAAGATAACCACTATGGACACTCTCACTCCAAAGTGGTGAAACAAGAGGTAAACAAACTCATGATCCATAGATGTTCTGAAAGACAGCCAAGAGCCAGGTGTTGTGGTACATGCCTATAATCCCAAGCAGCTCAGGAGCCTGAGGCAGGAGGATCACAAGTTCAAAGCCAGCTTCAAGAACCTAGTGAGGCCCTAAGCAACTTAGCAAGACCCTGTTTTAAAATTTAAAAATTTTAAAAAGGGTTGGGGATGTGGCTCAGTGGTTAAGTGCCCCTGGGTTTAATTCTCAAAATCCAAAAACAGAAAGAAATATGGAAACATGTTGCCAACTCTTAAGTAAGGCTAGATCCTACTTCTTCCTGGGAATGATTTTTACAAAGTGGTTGCTTCTTCCCTCTGGTCTTTGTTGCTGTTACACCATCTTTGCCTCTCTAGGTACAAAACCAGTTATCTATTGCTATATAACAGATCATCCCCAAAACTCAGTGACTTAGGACTAAAGATGTAGCTAAGAGGTAGAGTACTTACCTAGCATGCATGAGACCATGAGTTTGATCCTTAGTTCCCCCAAAACAAAACAAAATACCTTGGTGGCTTCAAATGACAGTATTTATTATCTCTTATGGCTTCTGGAGGTCACAATTCCAGAGCAGATTGACTCAGTCATGCTCAACCAAGTGTACCCAGGAAGTTTCAGTACGATGTTGATTGGTATTATAGGAACCTAAGAGTTTGACCAGGGCTAGAGGATCTGTTTCAAAGGCAGCTCAATCACATAGCTTACAGGTAAGTTCTTTACTATCTGGGCCTTTCCACAACACTGCTTGAGGTCCTCACAGTATAGTCTCTGACTTTCCCAGACTGATTGATCCAACTTGGCAAGGTATATATAAACTGCAGTGCATTTTATGAGTTTGTCTTGAGAATCACAAGTGATCATTTCTAACATGTTTGCTTTATCACACAAGCCAGCCTTCATTCACCTGAAAGGGGATGGCAAAAGAACACAGATACTGAGGATCACTGGAAACTGGCTAGCCCTATCCCTTCCCACAAGAGAAAATTTAGTAAGACTTTTCCCTAAATTAAAATATAAATATGCATTTACATTTCATGTTACAGAAATTTCCTTTAACAAATCAAACTTCTGTACATAATAGACATTTTATATCAGGAAAGGGATTTTGCCCCTAATCAAATACATAAACTGGATGAAGAAAGATAGGCTACAAGGTCCATGTCCCTGGAGAGGTTGGTTGACCAGGGGGAGTCACAAGGCTGACATTGAATTGCAAATTCATTAGCTTGGGACCTGATTACTAATCTATAAGGCACAGAAATTAAATCTGATGGCCCATTAAGAAATAATTCACCTTTCAAGGATAGATTTACATTAACTGAGCTTCCAGATTCTGATGTAAAAAGCCACAGTACCAATTTGTTTAAAACAAGGCCCAAAATTCTAACAGAGGTTATCTGAATGTGCTGATTACAATCCAACCCATAGATAGAACTATCTGAGAATTGAAACATTACTCAAAAAAGGAATAGGTTGTATGTGTAATTGTGAGATACAGAGAGGCATGAAGACATTCAAGGGAAAAAGAAACCAAATAATTATTTAAAATCAAAAAGATTAATTCATGAATTATTAAAGATAAATAGATCTTAAAATAAACTCTATGTGAGGAATTATGTCAAATGCCAAGATGCTCAGGAAATGGCTAAGTTCAAAGAGGCTTTATCCAATGATTAATGAGGATTAGAAACATTCTAACATTCTGGATATTGTTAGCCAATTAAAGATGTTATAGAAAATTACTTGAACGTGGGAAGTTATCTAAACTCATCTGAAATTTAGAAAATGGTTTATTTTTAGGATTAGCATCTGGGGATGAAAATAGTTAATACAGAGATACCAGAGTTTCACTCAAAGTGAAACTTCCATGATGTCATGTTGAATATCATTAAAAGACTAAACATAATGTGACAAAGTATTACTTGAAGAACTGCTATTATTTGCTGGGCATGGACTCACACCAGCAAGGGACTCAAGCTCTCAGAGCTGTTCATGTTCATCTCCACAATCCCAGCTCACCTTTCCCTAAAGAGCTTACCCTTTCTTCCATTCCTCAACTTCTTCAATGTTTCCATGGATAATCAACTTTCATCATTTTATTTCCTTATATACAGATTACCTTGCATCATATTGTCGATAAACCTATAGCTTTTCGGTCACTGGAAGACAGGATTCACAGTGTTTTCTGTTTTGATTTGTTTTGTTTTTTCTCACCCCAGCACACATAAGAAGAATGACCATTACCACCAACACCTGGCTAAAGAAGGAGCGAATCTGGCAGGGTAATTAAAAATCAAGATGTTTCTGTTATTGTATTGGTTAGGTGAAAAGCCCACTATTGCCCCCAAGAATTACGGTTTAATTAAGAATTACATTTAAGGTAAGTTTGCATGTTAAATGTGTTAGCAGTTTAACTTCCTCAGAGTTAGTTCCCTGTGTTTCAGTTGTAATACGATCTATCCACCTAGCTCCTAATCCTGCTTATGCACCCCAACTTTTGGCTTGAGCTTGGAAACAGGTATGTATTTTATTCACATTGTCCTGAATTATGCAATGGTTGGGTGTACAGCTTTATAGGCAGAAAAAGTTATTGACTCTGCCTTAGAAACTCTGCTTGTTCATTTCACTGACTGACTTGGGGTCTCCCGTGAACTCGCTCTTGCCATCTATTAACTCACCCACTTTGTGGTCTTGGGAGCTTTGTCATCTTGCTGGCCCTGTTCTGTTAAAAATCAGGCTAGCCACAGACAGTCCTCCCTCTAGTTTCCAAGCAGAGTCTGAAGCCATCTAATTCCCCATGTTTTCTGGAGTTTCCATTCATCACACTTGGCATCCTTTTCTGCTTTCCAATTGAATGTCAAGCAAAAGCATTCCCTGGCCTTATACATTTATGAGAGTTCTGGTATCTTTCAAACACTCAATATAATTGGTGTTAAAATTGTGAAATCGCTGTAACATTACCTTAGCACTTTCCTCCCTCTTTTTAAAAATTTTAAATGTGTGATTTTAAGAATGTGTGTATGTGTGTGTTGCCACTGACCTTTTCACCTTTCCAATTACATTGATTTTTTTTGTCTGAAATAATAGTCTTTTATTTTGAATAGCAACAAAAATAGCAATTTACAATTGGATAAAGACCAAGGCTACCAACAGTTCCTAGGAAAGCTATATAAGTTCACCTAATGTCCATTAAGAGGAGACTCCAAATTTTAGACTATGGTGTTGTCCCATGTGTGTGTTTGCATGCTTCCTAGTTTTAAGGTAAATTTCTAAGCACCTCTAGAGAAGGACTAAATTCCCTCATGTTTCCAGGGTAAGGTGCTTAACCCAAGGAACTGCTCTCAGGAAGCACATCTGCATGTAGCCACGCAGCATAATAAATTCATTCACCAGGGGATGTCAATCCTATTTTAAATAAACATGTAGAGTTCTGTCCTGAAGCTCTGTCCAGTCATTAACCACACAATTATGAAACTCTCCAGGCAAAAGTCCCTACTTCGCCATTTTACGAGCTGCTCAGGGTCAGATCTCAACAGAACCAATACAGAAGCACCTCACTAGGATCACAGCCAGTCAGGTCAATGCTAGAATTTTGAAACAGATTTGATGTGAGGCCTGCTATATATTGACATAGTAGAAATTTCCCAGAGATTAGAAAAGAACTCCCTAGCACCACCAATGGTCAAGAATGGTGGTGTCCTTTATGTTAAATGACTTGCATAAAATGTCCATAAAACAATAAAATGTTAAAATTCAGCCAACCCATTTCTTCCATTCCATTCTGACGAGAAAGTCATCTTTGCAGTCTGAGGCTGAGGCTCCATGGTGGGCTTTGCCTAAACATTGGATGGGATTTATTCTTAACCTCATGTGAATGTTCAATTTTCACAAATGAAGTTGAAATTAGAAAACAACTCAACCTCATTTATTAATGCAAGATCTCATCTCACCATCTTTCTTTATATTCTTTTGGATTTTTCCAAGGATTCCCATGGGGATCGGGGTTTCCTGAGTGCTCACAATTGTGCTGTTTGCCGCGTTCCTCCAGAAAGGCAACCAGCCCTGATGGTAGCTTCCCAGAGCCTTCAAGACCTGTGTCCTTGATGGTGGTGGAGGAGGAAGGCTTGTGTATGTGGTATGTGGTGTGTATGAGTAATATGCTTGTGTGTGGCTACTTGCGTGTGCAGAATGAGAACACTATATGTGTGTGCATGTGCATTGATGTGTGTATGGTATGCACAGTATTCATGGTGTATTTGTAGTGTGTGCATGATGGTGTGTCCATAAAGTGTATGTGTGTAGTGTGTATTTGCAGTGCATTTGATGTGTGTACCTGTGTATGTGTGCATAGTGAAAGCCACTGTTTCCCCTAGCTGCATCACATCTGCTCCAGGAACCCTGAGACTTGGGTGAAACCGCCATTACCCCTTAATCTACCCAGGCTCCAGACCACTCCCTCAGGTTCAGCTGAGGAGGAATGGGATGATCTTCTTCTGACCCTCTAGATACCCATTGCTTTATTTCCCCATCATCTAATTGTTCTTCTTTAGCTAAAGACCAGGAGCCCCCAGTCATATCAATAGGGCAATCAGTAGGGCAGGGTAAGAGGGTAGTCCAACATTAGATGTATTTTAGTTTCTCACCCAGCTAGGACCTTTGTTATATCAATCTATCCATTAATAGAGTAATTTAATTTCTCAATAAATAATCTTGATCTCTTAACATGTGCTCAACAATGAACTAGTAGCTAGGGACACAATCATAAATAAGATAAATGAGAGATGTCTGTGGGCACTGAACTTAGTTTAATGGGAGATGCACACAAGGAACAGGCAATTACAATACCATGCCATGTGCACTTGGCTGCAGGAGACAGAGTCCTAATGGAGGGTCATTAGGGACTTCAGCAAAGGCTTCCTGGGGAAGGGATGTCCCAGTAAAAATCTGCTTGGTCCATAAAGATTTAGGAGAGGGATTTGAGAAGTCCCAGTATGTAACTGGGTATGGTAACACATGCCTGTTATTCCAGATACTTTGGAGCCTGAGGCAGGAAGATTGCAAGTTCAAGGCCAACCTGGGCAGCTTAGAGGAGTCCCAGTGTGCGTGAGTCTAGAACACTAAAAAACCTAAATAAACTATAGTAAATCCTGAAAGTAAAGTGTAAGAGGAGAGTGCAAGAGTTTGAACCTTGTAAGAAAATTGGAAAGAGGTGGTTTCCTCAAAATGTGGTCCAAACACCACTTGAAACACAGTAATCCATAGCAACTGTTTTATGCCAATAGGTACAACTCTCTAGACTCATTCTCTCTGAACCAGGGGTGCAGGAATCCGCATTTTAAACTAATTCTCAAGGTGATTCTTACCAGAGCAAAGTTTGAAAACCAATGGACTAAATCAAGTATGGCCAAATGAGCCAATTTCAAGAGTCTGGCCTTGGTCCTAAAATGACTGGGAAGCCATATTACGCAATGCAGTGACAGGATTAAGATGTGTGTTTTTGATAGTTCACTATAACAGTAATTTAGGGGACAGGCAAGTTGAGCAACAGAGAGATCTTTCTGCCCGTTTTTAGCTATGCTCATTAAGTTGAAGTCCAAGATTTCAGCATATTTAAATATAGAGATTACCAAGTTATACACTCAGCTAAAATCATATCCAGACACATTCTCAATTTATGTCATTCTGCTTCAGGGTGACCAACTGTTCCATTTGTCCAGAGCTGAGGGATTTCCTATAATGTGGGACATTAATGCTAAAGCCACAAAAGTCTCAGGCAATTTGGGATGAGTTGGTCACCCTATACCGATTACAATGATGACCAAGAATAATCCCTGTCATAATCAATCGAAGTACATATAATTCTCAGTATAGCTCTTTGGTAAAATATCTAAGATTAAAATGATTTTTTCAAGTAAGACAGAAAAAGAGAATTGTAAAGGGGAGAATAGAATCAAGCAATTATTTGGGGTTTAAGAAATTAAATCCCAACCATGCTATTGCTTGAATGCAAATTTAAAACAGAAACAAAAATTCTGGCAGTGCCTTTTAATTTGTAAGAGCAGAGCTCTCAAGCATGGTGTTGCAATCAGTAGAGGGGCGTGTTGCAAGGAAATTGTTTTTTACTACTCATAATTAAAGAACTCAGTTGGTAAATGATTTACTCTTAAAAATACAGAAAATCAAGGTTAGTTCACTTGCATTCTGCCATACTTTCTTCAACAGGAGGAAACAGGCTGAAGTTACAGCAAACCTGCCTAGAATAACCAAAAGCCTGAACTGGCTCAGAAGTTTGCACTGGATGGAGAGATGTCCCTTGTTTTTATATGGAGGAATGGAGTCTGAGGAATTCTATTTTGTGTAGTAACTGTACAAGTCATTCAATTTCCAGACTCTAAAAGAGAAAGAAGAGGAAAAAATAAATAAATTGAAAATAGTTTACCCTAAATGCTCAATTGTTTTACCGGGGTGGTTTTTAACATTAATGTAGTTAATGTTATGTGGTACCAGAGTAGGACATTTCAAATTTTATGCATTCAATTTACTAAGTAATAGAATAATATGCAAAGTTAGTACACCAAACCTGTGATTTCATGGATGTTGTTGCTTAAGATAAGGTTAAGTATAAAAATAAGTTAATGTTTTAAATAGCAAGTAAATAATAATGTACATGATAGACAGCAAAAATGCATAAAAGTGTATGGGGAAAACTCAAAAATGGGAAATATATTTGTGTAAGTGACAATAGAAAACAAATATTTATTTTTATCTTTCTCCAGGCAAAGAGCAACAGAAGGCTGGGGATGTAGCTTAGTTGGCAGAGAGCTTGCATTGCATGCACAAGTCCCTGGGTTCAATCCCCAGCAACACACACACAAAAAAAAAAGAGCAACAGAAATTTTATGTCAAAGTTGAGTCACTCTTGAACATATAGGAACTTCAGGTCATCTATTTCCACCAGTTTAAGTTGTTATCTGAGGTAGATATTTCCAGAGCAACAGTCCAAATGAAAAAAGAAGAGAAGAGATCAAAACAAAAGAAAGCAAAATTACCTCGACAACAGAACATTTTAATTGTGATTTTAAAATCAATCAAATCACAAAAATTCTAATATTCAAGCAACTGTGTCCTGGTCAACATGGAATAGCAGCTCAGATTTTTAGATTGATTATCTAAAATGGTATCACCCATCTAGGTAGGGCCAGGAGAAAAATTCTTTTAAGTGGAAAGGGAAAAAATCATTCAAAAATTGAAGTGCTATTATATTTGTACCTTATCCATTTCACAAATGTTAAAACATAGAATTTATTTGGAAAATAAAACACATGGATTCATTAATAACTAGGACTTAGATTGTTCCTGATATTTTTCCAACTATCTTTTAAGTTTTTCCAAACTTTATTGCAAAACTCTATAATGCAAAAAATAAGCTTCAGAATGTCTCCTGTACGATGATATTTTCTCTCCTGGACAATCTAATTTTTTTATCATGAGACCACATTTTCCATTGAACTCACTGTTTTATGATTCTATGGTTGAATAAGTACAGTTCTCCTGGATTTGAGCAAAATATATCAGATTGGATTCTTATGCTCAAAAATGTATTTTCTTAAGTTAACTGGATTTATCTTCCTGGAGAAAATACAATTTCTTTTAAAATTTTAAATTAAAATATAAGGTATTGCAATTCAACCCCAAATTTTGTTCTCTAACTGATCCTGCTTGTTATTGTTCAGATTAGATATCATGTTTTCAACACTATAAAAAGTGAACAATTAAATAGTGATTCCAAATCCCTTTTTAGTTAGTTCATTTCCAATAAAGTAATAACCTTCCTTTTGTTGGATACAAATTTTAATTTTTCAATGTGATTCTCCAGACATCAGTGTTCCTATGAGGTCACAAAGTTTTGATATCACATAATCACAAAAAAGGATCTGAAAGTGTCCTTGGGTGTCAAGTTTTACACAGACAACAATACCATAAATAAGACCTCTAAGAACTAGTTTACTTCCAGTAACTAAAATTGTCTGCCTGCTTCTAGAAAAGAATAGGATGTCACAGTAGTAATGATGCCAAAGGCTGGGAAGCAGATGCTTTGGTTTGAATGCAATCTCTTCTCTCTCCTCACTATTGCCTTGAGGCTATTTATTTAAGTCTCACTATCCTCATCAGCAAAATAAAGATTATTATGGTACCTGTCTCTTAAGGTTGTCATGAGGATTAAAGCATTAATGCATATGAAGCACTTAAAAAAACTGTCTACCACATAGTTTACTCAGTAAATTAGCCTCTGTCATAACCATTAGTCCATCATTCACCATCCTGGTGCAAACTGGCAAGAACTTATCTGGAATCACCATTTTCAAAGACTCAATTGCCTTGGCAATATACTGACAGGAAGTTTTCATTTAAGGCAGTCTATGATCATCAACAGTACGATGATTAGATGACCCCGGAATTCTTCTTGACTTTGACACGAAATCACATGCAATGTTGTGTAAAGGAGTGTACAAGGATTTCTCTTACTCTGATTTCCAGCACCTGACCATTCTCGATCTCACATCACCAGCACTGTATTTTAACCAGGATTCATCCTCCTTGAGAAGGGGAGGGAGGTCTATACCCAGGAAGGTTCTCAGAAATGAGACTGAAGATTACAGCAACCAAGATTGTTTCCATTTCTCATCAACGAACAGACCCACATTAGCCAAGGTCTTAGAAATGCATGAAAACCAGAGGGACTAAAAGATTTGAAATATTAGAGAATTTATTAATGTAATCCATGACATCAGGAAACTGAGAATGATGTGTAGAAAGAACTCAATTTCAGTTTATGGATTTCCCAATTCTTGGTGAGTCATTATTTTTTAGTAAATGGGGACAAATAGCTTATTTTGAAGATGACTCCATGAAAAAACAAACAACCTACGTCACTTCATGTTTTTGTGCTGAATTTAGAGAAGGCATATGGGGGTTTTGTTATTTAAATAAAAAGCAAATTTAAAAATAAAACTTCAGATGGTATCGCTAGACTTTTACTAAGGCATCATCAGTACTGAGCATATATTTAACACTTTGTGCTCTGAAGTTCTCACAAGTATTTATTGCCTTTTTTTTTTCTTTCATTTATCTCCAGTCAGAGATTACCTACACTGGGACTCTTACAGTTATAATAATCAGAATCCCTTAGTGTTTACACCATGTCAGGGTATCCTCTTTGCTATCCTACAGATAGCAAAACATATTATAATGAGTTCTCATGGCATTTTGCTCTTTTATGGGAGTATAAAGTAAAGAAAGGAAATACTCCTTTTACTCTAGTGCCCTTTGAAATGAGGACTGTTGCTCCAAAGGGCTTTTCCTACTATGTGAAAAGTTTAAATAAAGAAAAAAAAATGTTCTCATACATTCCACATTGACACAACAATAGAAATAAAAATAATTCTATCCTGTCAGGGCATTTCAGAGTCACCAGCCTTTGATTCAGTGTAAACCTAGTCTTGGTGCCAAGAGATTTCAGGCTCCAGTGGAAAGAGAATCAGAGCCCATCATTGGTTCTGGGCAGTCTGGATAATTTGGATGAGGTTCAAAGTCTTCAACTGGATGTAGGATTGAAATGTAGAATTATACAGCCAATATTTTTGCTTGAAAGCAACTTTAAAAAAATAATTCCATAAATTCCCTTCTTATAGTTTTCAGGAAAATTCCCATCAGGCAGCCCAAGTGCTGGCCAGCCAGGAGCTGAGGCTCCCATCACAGTGCTGTGTGGCCTGCACTTTCCCCTGCAAATGAAGACATTAAAGTTACAATGATACTTGTAAATTATCCAGAGAAAACAGACAAAAACTGCACTCTGTCCTCAATTAGCTAAATAATTCAAAATAAAGACTCCCTTTCACCTGAAGTAGTGGAGATAATTAGAGCCTAAAATAGGTTTGGTTTCAATTATCTAGATAATCTACTTATGTGTTTATTTAGTCCGAAATTAGAAGCTTAAAAATGAATCAACTTTGAAGGGAAAGCCAAAGGACTTTGAAAATTCACTTATAGGAGAGTTTGACTTTAAAGTGACCTATTTGGGTGGGCTATTTGTAAATATACTTAAGATATATCCATCTTATTTACTTTATGATTGCACTTCAAAACTTTGAAATATGAAATTCAAAAGCACCTTCTTAACCTGCCTATCACTAATCCCCCACTTCTTCAACCAAGAATCTCCTAGGAATTGCCTAACTTCACACATGCACACATGCACAACACACACACAACATTGGTCTCATTCTCAGAGGAGTCCTAACAAAAGATCTACAATATGTAGAACTACAGGAGTATTTTGGCTATACGTTGGTATCACCTGAGAAGCTAAGGCTTCAGCCACATGGATTTCCAATGACAGTCTCTACAAATGAGACCCGGGGTTCATGTTTATAAAACTGCATAGGAGATCCAATATAACACCCACTGTTTTAGAAGTTGGATAAGTTTTCTGCAAAATGGCCTGAAAAGGACAGATCAAAAGCACCCAATTTCCTCCACACCCTCACTCTTAGTTGCTCCTCTTTGGTTGGCTTACCCCATAGTATGCTTTAACTGATGTCAATCACTCCAAAATTGGGAAGCCAAAACCCATATCATTTCAGTGTTCTGTCATTTATATATTCAACAACTAATGTTTTCTAAATATATGCTACATAAATTCTAAGCTTTGTAAGAATTTATTAAAGTGTAAGTCTTTCCTTGAGGAAAAGCACAATAGGGAAAGATGATCAGAAACTAAATTAATTACAGCACAGGGTGATAAGTGCTAAAACAGGTACAGAGGTGGCATAAAAAGCTATTTTCCTCATAGGCATCAGGGACTGCTTTATAGGAAAATTGCATTTGAATTGGTCAGGAAGGAGGAGTGGTGCCCTAAGCAAGCAGAGGGGGAGAAAGCAAGAGAAACTCCATACATCTAAGATGAATTGGGCCTGAAATTAGCCCAGGAGGCTAGTATGTAAATGTACTGCATGTTTTACAAACTCCTCTGACCTTTAAGAAACTGGATTATTGTTGAATCTCTATCAATCTGATGCATATTTTAGAATACATTTCATTTTTAAATTAATTGTGTGTGTGCATGTGCGTGTGCGTGTGTGTGAAATTATGCCACTAGTATGAAAAGCAAAGACAGGGAATACTTGACAGAAATTAGGTGACTCTTCTGAATTTAAATTTCCAAATGGATTAGAAAGAAGAAAGTGAGATTTTAAAAATCACCTCCTTGTAGAGTCTGGGTGAACTGCCTCTGGTCTTAGATCAAAAGAGATAATCATAAATCCCATAGTGCTCATTGAGAAGACATCGATGACCGCGCATTTGTAGTATCCTGCACATAAAGGATGCATGCGTGAACAGCTGAACTATTTCAAGTCCCTGGGTGTGCTCCATGAGATCTCATCTCACTGCCGACCTGACTTCTATTTAATGTAACCTTATCCATTTCCTCGTGTGGAAATGCCATGCTGCCTAAATGCCTACTCCCTCGCACATTTCCTCATTCCTGCCCTGTGGTACATCCTGATGTTCAACCAGCAACCATTTATCTGTATTTTTTCCACCTTTTACAAGAATAATATATGACTATGTTCTATTCTTCCTTTAGGGTGGGATCTATCTAATTTTTTAAAATAGACACTTATTAAGAGTCTGATAGCATTCAAGTATGTTATCTCCTTACTGACTTACTTAACAACAGCCAATGCTATAACTTGGAAGTCTTTGTCCAAATATTCAGATGAGGAAATTGAAGCTCAAAAGGTTAAATGACTCTCCCAAGATTATACAACTAGCAAGTACATCAAAGTCAAGTTTGGAAACAGGTTCCTCATCCCATCTATTGTGCACTCCTCATTTCTCTTACTGACTAAAGATTCCAGCATCAAATTTTGAAGAGAAAAGGTACACTGTAAATATGTGCTTAATTAACAGCTTCTATCTTTTTCCTCTATATTTATGTGAATTAATTTCTAAAAATGCACAAACATCCAACTCACTCCATAAGTATTTATACAATGCACAGACAATTCCCAATTTATACATTTTAAATGTTTATGTATAAGTTAGTTATTTGAGATGCAAAATACTTTTTTCTACAGAAACATTGTCATACCAAGAAAGTATGATGTCTCATGATACCTCGCTTCATTTTCTCCTGAGCCAGGTGCTGGGACTTCCCATCACCTCCCCAGTTTATGAAGACATAAGAATGAGGACCTTTCCAGAATATGTAGATTCTCTAGATATATTATAAACCGTAAATGCGTAGCACATGATCATGTCACATGACACCTGGCCTGTGAGCTCTAAGAGGGCAGAGATTCTCGTTTCATTCACTGATAAACCCCAAATCCCTAGAACAGTCCCCGGCAAGTAGTAGGCACTTAATAAACATTTTTAAATAGAAAAATGAATGCTTCATGGACCTTGTTATCAGTTTATATCCTTGTCATACTTTCAGACAAAAGTCAGTAGCTAAAACACTGGGTGTGGTCATTTCCAAAGGCAGTCTTAAAAAAGGAAAGGCACACAAAAAATACTATACTTTGGGCTGACAGTATTTAGACCATTCATGACCACACATAATCTTGGACTTTACAGTTTAAAGAAGAGGGGATAGGAGACAGAATTCTAAAAGACCCATTAGCATTCTTTTAATGAGATGACCTGTCTACTTGAGAGCTGACCTGGCATTCCTATTAAATCTACAAGTCATATTTGAACCAAGGGGGCTGACCATCCATCGAGTCTTGTCCCCACTGGAAAAAAAAAAAAAAACAAAAAAAAAACACAGAGTTCTAGATTGAAGTGGTCAGATAGGGAGGAAAAAACTGATTTAACTTGGATGGAAAGATGTATTTTGAGGCAAATAACATGTTCTTACAGCATTTAGGTTCCCAAGGTAAATTGCAAAGTTTTAAAAATAGCAGAAATGCTCTTCTTTGAATTATTTAAGCATCACGCACACCAGAGGCAAGGGCTGGAAGAGGTGATCTTTCAGGTCATTCACTAGCCCATGAAGCTAGGAATAAAGCCAAGTTTTAATGAAGTCTCCTACAGCTTCTTCTCATTTCCCTGGAATCAATATGTTAAATAAGTGAAAACCTGCATATATGGGGTGTCTTATCAATGTAGAGATCTGAAATAATTTCTCAAGAGAACAAACAGCATTTCACTGAGTTCCTGGAGCAACAGGAAGTGAATACACATAAAAACAATTACCAGATTGAAAAGCCATTCCCCTAACCTCTTGTAAATCCTAAGTAGTACTTATGATGAAAATGTTCTTTCAGTTCTCCAAAAGGATGTATTATTTACCTACTGGGGAAAAATTAACTGGACATGAAAATAGATTTCCAATTAAAGAACTCCAACTGACTCTTAAGTTTGTATCTCATATTTTGTTACCCTATAGTCATAAAGAAATTAGTATAAACACAGCAATGTCATCAAGACAGACACTGGTGTTCTCTACCCAGGGCTGGCTGTAATAGGGTTCAGGACTCAGGGAAAAATTACAGTGGGAAACAAATCTTCTCTCCAAAGCTTTTGGCTTATAATAAATTCAGGAAGAATAGCCTAATGAAAAAGAACAACTGACTTGGAATTGAAGGCCCTGTGTTCAAGTTGTGTCTCCATAACACACGGCAGTGTAACTGAGGTTAAGTCGCTACCTGGCTAAACTTTATTTTCTTGATCTGTAAAATAAAGGAAATACTAACTGTACCCAAAAGTTATTAAAATAACTTTCAAATTTGCGTGTATTGGTACCTAACTGAACAGGTACTCAATGTTGCTTGAGTATTGTTGGAAATTAGATTTTTTTATATTACTTCGCTATTAAAATCACAACATCCTCTAATAACAAAAACAAAAGAGATAGCATTCTGCCAGGATTTTGTGGAAGTTCCATGCAATGAGGTTGGGGAAAGAGAAGATTTAAAACTGAATAAAAACAGTCAAATTCATGAATCCATGTCTATACCTGTGCCCTCATGAGCCATGGCCCATGTACCATATCTGAGGTAGTGTGGAGTCTGGTGAGCGTGTCTGGCTTGTTCTACAGGTAGAAATAGTTGTGAACCAATGACAACCAAGTCAGCCCCAAGTTCTCCGGCCTTGTAATGGAACTGTTTAATATCTAAATATACTGACTCCAGTTCCCATTCCTGGTACTGAGGAAATCCTGGTGCTTTCTTTAATGTGTCTCAGAATTTCTGAGGCATGGGATGAGGGGTGTACTCAGTATACCCACCCCAACCCCCTGCATTCTGCTCCCCATCTCTTCTTGAAACTGCTTTTCCCTTTCTGGTCTGAGTCTCCCCAGCATGGATATGTTCTCTTTTCTCCTATTTCCCTGGAGGAACAACTAACACAAAGCTGTTTTGCATAACAGATTTTACTAAAAGTTGGGGGATAAGAGGAGAAATTACAGTACAGAGCTAAAAAAAAAAAATCTTCATACTGAATTTCAGACCTTTCTTTCCCAAGAATCTTGTGTACCCTCAGTGAATAGAAATTATTTACTGACTATGAAAAGTTGAGTTCTAGACTCCAGCCAACTTGCTGAGATCTGTTCTTCCTAGCTCTTCTTAGACTTTCCTCTCCTCTTTTCCAGAGCCACCAGCAGAGATGCCCCAAGGTCCTATTATTGAAGAGTTTTTCTTCTTTTCCACACTCCCCAGAATGACACCAGGGCCTTTCACTTACTTCTCATAGTCAGCAGAACCATGATGGTATTTTCCCAGAAGGAAAAACAAAGTTCTTCCAAAGGACAATTCTCCTGCAACAAAAAGCTCAAACAGTTCATACATGTAAACACATGTACACACAATTCTTCCCACTTCATGCAATTTAGGGTAATTTTGTTCCTATCATCAAATATGGGTAGAAGCAGCTACACGGATGGCAAATCAGATGCCTCAATGTCAAGAAGGCAGAATTGAAAGGTTGTAGGGAAATCTTTTCTTTAGCTTTTGTTTCACACAAAGGAAGAATGTTCTCCAAGAATTTGTATCACCATCAAATTCTTCAATACTCAAGGTTATAAGGAGCTCACAGTCTAAGCCTAACCTAGGCAGCAAAGGTCAGAATAGAGAGAAATCCCAGAAAATAGTAGGAGCCAGCAAGTGTCCTCCAGAGGGCTGCTTCCTAAACTGGTACCCAGGCTGCCATTGGCTCAAAACTCCCCAGTCTAGAGCCTACCAACATGAACAAGACAAAAACAGTTGAAAAGGAAAGTTTTGGAGAAATTCTTCTACTTCCTGCACTATTAGAAATACCAACATGAGATAGAAAACAGTTCCACTCAAGTGTAGGAGTTGCTAATGTAATTGCCTTACCAGACACTTGAAAAAAAAATCTGATCACTCCCTGAGCTCTGGAAATCTGACCCCTTGTTGAGACTTCCACCATCACCTTTCTGGTCCCTGGAGTTTTGCAATCATTTTTTATCTACCCACATCCAAACTGACCTCCTTCCACCCTGTTTTCTAATCTATGTTCTCCGTGATCTTTCCAATTTTAACTATGATAATATAATCTCAGCCTACCCACCCTCTGCTAAAACATCATTACTTAAAATCTTCAATAACTTTGTGTACCACTTATACTAATGACAGATCACCATGACATAACATACAAGTCCATGGCTAGTTTAGCCTCTACCTTCCTCTAGAACCTCATACAACCAAGCTCCTCCGGTCGTCCTAGGATAGAGACCCTGTTTGGTCTTTCTGATGCATAGTACTTCAACCTGCCACAGGTCCCTCTTCTGGGAACATTTATCTCCTCTCTTTTCTTCATCAATTCCTGCTATCCCCTAGGATAACAGCTGAGATACCCCTTGGACAGGGAAGCCATGACTACCCTCCTTGAAGGATCAAAAGTTTCTAACATCACAGTGACAATTTTACATTTATTTGAATATTTATTTGATAAATGTCTGACCCTCCCATTAAACTATAAGCTTCTTGAAGATATGACTGTTCCTAAATTTTTGTCAATGTATTTTCCTTGTTAATTGAATGAATAAAAAATGATTAAACAAATCAGTTCATTAATCAACATTATTTCTGTAGTTGAAAAATTAAACTTATCAATCAACTTAATCATTTTTCAAATATCCATAATGTTTTAAAGCCCTTTGTCATGAATAAAGAATGATCTTAGCACAAAGATTTGCTATTAATGAGTTTATTACTATTATCATCATCAAAACTGGTTTGTTTTCAATATCATTTCTTTCATAATTCAGCATTTTATAACTATTTTATTCCTTAATTAGATTTTATACCTCCATTATTTATGAAGTGTTTCTTATGAAAGTCAAATCCCAATGAAATATACGAAGACTCTCCAGAAGTACCATACTGTGGCTACAGAATAATTTTTAAACTAAGGTTTGTCTATAGATTTGCTTTATGAGGATTTCCAGGCATTTCAAGCCATTTGGAAAATTAAGACCTTGAGAAAGATCAAAGCCACATTTATAGAAACTTAAGGAACAGAATTTTCTAATGACAAACTTGTCACACTAGACTTGGGTGGGATCTAGAGGTCATTTACCCACATGTTTTATTTCATATATGATAAAACTAAGCCTTGACTTCCATAAAGGTCACACAGCCAAGGCAAAACCTGCATCTATTTAATTTATTCATTTATTTTTGTGGTGCTGGGGACCAAACTGAGGACCCTGCATGTGTTAGGCAAGCATTCTTCTGCTGAGCTACACCTCCAGTTCTTTTTATTCAAGTTCTCTAAAACCATCATATATCAAATCTAAAAAAAGAAAAAAATCCTTCAAAGCTGAGGGTCCTAGCATTCATCCCATCATTACAGAGCCAGCTGGAATGTAAGTAGCTCTCAGGTTGTAGACTGGTATTCCATATGGATCGTTATGGTTTGGATGTGAGGTGTTCTCCAAAAGCTCACATGCGAAACGATGCAAGAAGGTTCAAAGGAGGATGATTGGCTTGTAAGAGTCTTAACCCAATCAGTTATTTAATCCCCTGTTGGAATTAGCTAAGTGGTAACTGAAGTGGTAGGGAATGGCTGGAGGAGGTGCAACCTGGGGCCTGGCTTTGGGTATGTATTTGTATCTGTCGAGTGAACTCTCTCTCTCTGCTTCCAGATGATGTGAGCTGCTTCCCTCTGCCACCCTCTCCTGCCATGATGTTCAGCCTCACCTCAAGTCCTGAAGAATGGAGCCTGCCTTCTATGAAACCATGAGCCCCCAAATAAATATTTCTTCCACTATAATTGTGTTGGTCAGATCTTTTTAGTCACAACAGCAAAGAAAAGCTGATTAAAACATGGATGGACACTCATTTTTATTTTGTATTTAATGGCTGTCTATATTATAAACCAGGTCTGCTATGTAATTTTGAAGATGAAGAATAGATACTTCAAGACCATTTATATAAGCCACATTCTCAAAAAGGCTTTCTACCTTAAACAAAAGAATTCCCTGCCAGTATGAAAAAGGCAAGCTCCAGTGTAAACCCAAGGTCAGCTGTACACCTCTCCCAAGGTCAATTCCTGTATCAGCTGTTTTCACCACATCAAGATTCCATGCCTACCTGACTTCATCCAAAAGGATGTATTTACTTAAATGTTAATAGGCATTGTGGCCTTTACTAAAGATAAGTAGGGGAGGAAGAAGGTGGAGTTAATCCTCAGTAATGTCAGCTAACAGGTTGAAACCTTATCAGGTTTTGATACTTCCCTGCTCAGCCAAGCTGCATCTAAGCTGTTTTGATTTTTTTCTTTTCCCTATTAAGTATACAAGCCCATTTCTTCTCTCCTTTCAAAATGTCTCTTTCTTCAGGAATGTTCATTCCTTTCTGACCCACACCCTATCTTTTTCAGAGCAACATATCAGTGTAACTATCTCTCATATCCAACTAATCAAGGAATTCCCACTAAACTGGTTTATAGTTCTCACTTTCTTAGAAGACCATTCCCATCCTTTGATATTTGAATATATGTGTTTTGGTTTTGATTTTGGTTGCTTTATCCAAATACATATATCATTTTCCCCTAGAGAAATTGGAGTCATTGAAATTTTCCCCATCCTATTTCCTACTAAAAGAAAACTTTCCTGGAGTGACCTGAGCTGATTCCTCTTAGAATATTTTGTTGTCATGAAAGGGTTCTAACTTTCATTTTAATAAAAATTTTAAAATTTCTTAAAAGGGGAACATAAAAAATTTTTCTCTGCTTTTTTCCCAGGTCTTCAGATTCCTAGGAATTAGTGGCCCTTGGAAAACAATTCACTGAACCACATAATTGAAACATGAAAAAAAGCAATGGTCTCTCCAGAAACATTGGTCTTTAGTTGCTTTCACATGTTTCTCCCTTAATAAAATGAAAATGAACTGATTAGCCAAAGATCTTATGCACCTCTTTATAAGTGGCACAAATACCAGCTGCCACTACATGACTTTTACTAGATACTTCAAGACCATTTATATCATGTTTGTGACATCATCAACCCATACCTCACAATCAAATGGTAGTCTGAAATCGCAGTCCAAGGACCTACTCAATAAGTGCCAACAGAAATAGAATAGCAAATACTAGATAATAACTACAAAAATTTAGAGAAATTACTGATTTTCATTTCTCTTTCAATGAATTTTTAAATTTAAAAATTTTCACTAAAAGCAGACACATGGGGAAACTCCCTTCACATGTGGTATGTGAAGAGTACCATAAATATTACTCTTTGCAAAAGTACAGGGTGGTACCAAAAGTAAGTAAAGCTGGAGACAATGAAGGAAGGGTTCTTGTGTGAGAGTGCCTAATAATAATGATCACAAGAGTCACAAATTTGTCCTGAGTTAATTTGAGTCTGATTTCACAGACCTCCAAATCTTCTAAATTCCTACATCGATGAACTTGATCTGTTTTTCACTGGTAAGATTATGAGTTACTGTCCTCATGGTTTTCAGAAATTGACTGAAATACTAATTGTTTTTGTGCTAATTAGTTACAGAAAAAGTAATACTCTGCTGTCTTTATGGTCATCTTAGCATGATCCGTGCCCTATGTATGCCTTGTCCATTCCGCTGCCATCTGATACTGTGGACCTCTGAACTGCTCTGATGCTGAATACCCTTAATTGTCCACACCCCACCTGATAAAAAAACAAGGACTTTGGGTTACCTCCCCCAACTTTGCCCCTTTTACCAGGAAGCAGTTTGGAGATGTCATCACCCATTTTGCCATAGAAATGGAATGTAGAAATTTACAGGGCAGAAATGTAACAGTGGTCCACTTTATGCTTTGAATATGACCCTTGCTGCTCTGCCACTGCAATTTATTTTTTAAATGGACAGGTTTCTTTCTCTTCCTCTCTCCCTGCTCCTCCCTAATCTCTCCCCCTCCCTAATCTCAGGGCAAACAGACATACCTTTCTTCCCCATCCTAGGTAGATTTATCTGTCCTTGAGTATACACCCTCCATAGGAAGCCCCCTGTTCCTGCTGATGGGCAGAATCACAGCCTTTGGGACAGGAGTCCTTTGTGTTTCTCTTTTGCTAGCAAAGCAATAAAACTTTTTTTTCCTTTTTCTCAAAAAAAAAAAAAAAGAAAAGTAGAGTATAGTCCTCATGGAGTTGGAGAAACTGGGAGAAAAAATGTGAGTTTGCTGAATAGAAATCACAGGCCCTATTTCATGCTACTCTTTTCCAAAATATTTTCAAATATAATGTTAGACCACAAATGAAATGAACAAAATAATAATAAGGTAAGAATAAGATCTTTTTCTACTTTGCCTTGTAAAATAGAATTTTACATATGGGAATATTTACGTACATGTTCAGATTTTTCAAAAATTGTAAGAGTATCAAGACTTCAAAACATAAACACTCATATGTGCTTTTTTTTAATACTTTTGCGATGGTACCTTAGCTATAAATGAATGTGTTATCTTCTATGTAGAAAAGTATTTTTAAAACTTATTTTTACTTCTTCAAAATGTAAAAGAAGAAAATATGTAATTTTTAAATTTTAATTGAAATTTCAAATTAAGTATATTTCATTTATTTTTAACTTTCAAAAATAATAATAGTTTACATGACTTGAAGTAGTCCATTGTATTATGACATTCTTTCCCAGTACCAAAAAACCTGAATGGGCCAAATTTGTTAATCAAGCAGAAGAGCTAATTTGAAATGAGTCCTAAAGGCTTCAATATCCTATCCTCTATAGCAACATAGAGTCATTCCTATTTAATTAGGTAAGCCAATGTGTTTGCAAAACAATTAAGAATGCAATTTAATTTAGGGGTTTGGTAAACATCTAGGGATTCATTCATTATGACCTCCACACTGAATTTACTTTGTAAAGCAGCATAAAACTAATCACTTAGAACTATAAAATGTAAGACCCTTTTTTTCAGTCCATAGCCTAGATGTGTCTGGTCTTATGCATTGAATGTACCCTCTATTTGTGGACATTGACTCTTTCTGGTTTACTGCCTTTCAAAACTACAGTTTGAGTGAATTAGCTAAATTACAGCAGCAATGGCCAGTAGTGACTGACAAGCCCCAAGTGGCTGTGTGCAGGGAGGTGGGGGAGACTCCAGGCAGCCCTCAAGTAGAGCTGTCAGTGCGTCCCCACTGTCACTAATCTATAACCCACCTGCTGACCCGGTGCTGAGATTTTCCTCAGGAGAGACAACCACCATGTGACTTGAATCAAACTATTTAAAATATGTGTTGTTTTAAACCAGAGAAGAGAACAAAAAACCAGCCCACCATAAACATTCAATGCCCTGGACACATTTTGAGACAAGATGTTTATGTAAACTCCCAGGTCAAGACGCTAACTCCTGCTGAATTAACCTACGGTGCCACGCAGCCCCTCATATTGATTAGTCATTATTTTTACCCAGTGAAATGAGACTACAGGTCCAGAGGCCATGCACTTTCTTTCTCTGAGAAAATTCAAGTGTCCTTTTGCTCTCAAATGCTTCCCTGACTACTATTAGTGTCAGAACATTGTGAAAAAGGGTTGCTTCCAAATCACAACTGAAATGGACTTTGCAAATCGGCTCATGTCTCTGAACCAGGTAACAGTATTAGGATGACAATGTACGATGGTGCCCTTTGAATTTAAAAGCAAGATGACTTAATAAATGCTATTAGACAGTTAAATACCACAACTATAGATTCTGTCATCCTGGATGACATGTTTTATTTTTTTGTTTCTTTCTACTGAGTTTAAGCCTACAAAGGTAGATGAAAACAAATATTTTTGGAAATAAAATAACTAGTTAAGAAGAAGAGAATAAAAGCTCAGAAGCTAGAGTATCCTACTGATCCACCCACCCCAACACCAGTGATCAATGACCAAGATGTTTAGCAAAGAACATCTTAGGCAGTACTAGCAACACAATGTCAAACACACCAGATGATAAGTTTATAACCTGAAGTGCGGGCTATCACTTCTAAAATTTTGCAAGTCGACATGAAAAATATCACTTACCTTGCACACTGACAATATATATTCTCCTGGTACACTTGGAAGGAAACTGAATGTCATCAAGAAAAGAAAGTTTAGGGCTGAGGGTATAGTTCAGTGATAGAGGATTCGTCCAGCATGCCCAAGGTCGAGAATGGAAGGGGAAGGGAAGGGAAGAGAGAAAAGAAAGTTTGTATTTTTTGCTTTACTTCCAGCAATTTTGTTTTGTTTTGTTTTGTTTTTTGGTAAGGCCATAGCAAACATGATCGAGGATGTAGAATCCGCTCAATGGTACAATAGCATGATACCTTCCTGCAGCATCATTATCGGGTCTGTCAGCAATGACTCATTGTCTAACAATTAATGCACATAAAGCAGACACCTATGTGACTGCAGAATTTTTATTTCCACATGAACACATTGGAATGAATGTTAAGTATTTTCATGTGTACAGAAATAATTCACTTACCAAAATGGTCCTTCTGAAAGTTACTTACCTATTTAGAATACAGTCAAGACCCCAGATAAATGCCACTAGATTTTAAGTTACCTAAGTCGAGGGAATTTGTCTTACTCTTCACTGCAGTATTTCTAGAACCCGGAACAGAGTCTGAGGTGTCGTAGGAAATTGCTAAATATTTGTTAAATAAATGAATGTTACATTGCTTATACACAAAAGGTCACACAATTTGTTCACAGGAGTGCCCCAGGCCCAAATCTGGAGTCTGCCTGTCTTATGCAATCGTCAACACGCTTAGTTCTCTTATTTCCTAGGCCACCAAAAATAAAAAGCAGCGAATTACAGGGGCCTGGGAGAGTACTGCCAGAAGCATGCATACTCAACAGAACGAAAAATGAAAACTGACATCTTATAGCCAGGAAAAGAAAAACTATGAACTTCGCTACAAGTCCTCAAAAAAAAGTATGTTAATTTAAAATTTGAGTACCTCATGTTCCAGCAATTTTATTCATGTGTGCACATATTCAAACACAACCTACATTTACTTCAGTGTGTTTCTAGATATTATGTAAATAGCATCATATTAGATGATGTATTCTGAGACACTCCTAGCATTCAAAGTTGGTTTTGAGATTTATCTATTTTCATGTAAATAATTTATTCCCTTTCTCTATTTATGAATAGGTCACAATCTTTCCACTTATATATCAATATACATTTAGAATATTTTCAAGTCTTTGGGCAGCACTGGAAATCTTCAGGGACACTATAAGTCTATGGGGTAGAATCTGTACTGCCTCAGATCCATACTGCTAGATGGAAAAACAGACAAACAACATGAGAAAAACAAGGGAACAAAGCACCTCAAACAAACCAAGATGCTCCAATAATAGAATTCATTGACAACACAGTAGAAGAAATGTCAGAGAAGGAGTTTAGAATGTATGTAGATAAGCTGATATGTGAAGGAAAAGATGCTATAAGGAGTGAAATCAGAAAGAAAATAAAGGAAGTGAAAGATCACTTCAATAAAGAGGTAGAGGTTCTGAAAAAAAAAAAAAAAACTAAGCAGAACTCCTCCAAATGAAGGAATCAATAAATAAAACTAAAATTTAATAGAAAGTAACACCAACAGGCCAGACCACTTGGAGAACAGAACCTCAGACAATGAAGACAAAATATATAATCTTGAAAATAAAGTTGACCACACTCTGAAGATGCTAAGAAACTATGAACAGAACTTCCAAGAATTACGGGATAATATGAAAAGACCAAATTTATGATTTATTGGGATAGATGAAAGAGTAGAAATACAAACCAAAGGAATGCATGATCTTTTCAGAAAATTTCCCAAACCTAAAGAATGAAATGAAAAATCAAATACAAGAGGCTTACAGGACCCCAAACAGACAAAATTATAGCAGACCCACACCAAGGCACATTAAAATGAGAATGACTAACATACAGAATAAAGATAAAATCTTAAAGGCCAAGAGAGAAAAAAACCAAATTACATACAGGGAGAAACCAATTCATATCTCAGCTGATTTCTCAACCCAGACCCTCAAAGCTAGGAGGTGCTAGAATAATATATTTCAAACTCTGAAAGAAAATGGATGCCAACCAAGAATTTTATATCCAGCAAAATTAAGCTTCATATTCAAAGATGAAATAAAAACCTTCCATGATAAACAAAAGTTTAAAAAATTCACAACTAGAAAACTTGTACTGCAGAACATTTTCAACAAAATATTCCATGAGGATGAAATGAAAAAGAAAAAAAGAGTGAAAACCAGCAAAGGGAGAAACTTCACTAAAGGAATAGTCAATCAATGAAGAAACTAAGTCAAATTAAAAACCAGAAATAAACCATAATGACCAAAAACACAAATCACATCTCAGTAATAACCTTAAATGTTAACAGCATAAACTCATCAATCAAAAAACAAGACCCAACAATATGCTGTCTCCAAGAGACTCAGCTCATAGGTAAAGGCATCCACTGACTGAAGGTGAAAGGATGGGAAAAACATGTCACTCACATGAATTGGGTAAACAAGCAGGGGTTTCTACCCCATATCGGATAAAGTGGATTTCAAGCCAAAGTTAATCAGAAGGGGAAAAAGGACATTTTATGCTGTTTAAGGGAATTATACATCAGTAAGACATAACACTTGTAAATATTTATGCCCCCCAAAATGGAGATTCTATATGTCAAACAAACCCTTCTCAATTTCAAGTATCAAATAGACCATAACACAATAATACTGGGTGACTTTAACACACCTCTCTAGCTACTGGACAGATCTTCCAAACAAAAAATGAAACAGAGAAACTATATAACTAAATAATACAATCAATAATTTAGACTTAACAGACATATATAGAATATTTCACCCATCAACGAGCAAATACACTTTCTTCATGGCAGCACAGATATACTTCTCTAAATAGACCATATCTTGTGCCACAAAGCAACTTTGTAAATAAAGAAAAATGGAGATAATGCCCTGCATTCTATGAGAAAATGGAGATAATGCCCTGCATTCTATGAGATCATAATGAATAAAATTAGAAATCAACAATAAAATAAAAAATAGAAGCTACTTTAACATCTGAAGACTAAATAATACACTTTTGAATGATGAATGGATAGCAAAAGAAATCAAGGATGAAATAAGCGGGGCGCTTTGGCACCCGCCTGTAATCCCAGCACTTGGGAGGCTGAGGCAGGAGGATCGCGAGTTCAAAGCCAGCCTCAGCAACTTAGCGAGGCACTAAGCAAATCAGTGAGACCCTGTCTCTAAATAAAATACAAAATAGGGCTGGGGATGTGACTCGGTGGCCCAGTGCCCCTGGATAAAACCACAAGTAAAAAAAAAAAAAAAAAAAAAGGATGAAATAAAAAAATACTTAGAGGTAAATGGGAATACCAATACAACATATTAAAATCTCTGGGACACTATGAAGGAGTGCTCAGAGGAAAGTTCATTGCATTGAACTCATTCATTAAAAGAATAAAAAGTTCACAAATAACACTACATCTCAAAGCCCTAGAAAAAAGAAGAACAAAGCAACACCAAAAGCAGAAAAAGACAGGAAATAATTAAAACCAGAGCTGAAATCAATGAAATTGAAACAAAAGAAACAATTCAAAAAATTGACAAAACAAAAAGTTGGTTCTTTGAAAAAATAAATAAAATTGATAAACCACTAGCCACACTAAAGAAGAGAGAGAGTAAACACAAATTACTAGAATACATGATGAAAAAGGAAATATCACAATGGACACAACTGCAATACAGAAGATCATCAGAAACTATTTTGAAAATTTATACTCCGATAAAGTAGAAAATCTTGAAGACACTGATAAATTTCTAGAAACATATGACCTACCCAAAGTGAATCAGGAGGGTGTACACAATTTAAACAGATCAATTTCAAGCAATGAAACAGAAGGTGCCAATCAAGAAAAGTCCAGGACCAGACAGATTCTCAGCTGAGTTCTACAAGACCTTCAAAGGAGAATTAATATCAATCCTTCTCATAGCATTCCATGAAATAGAAAAGGAGGCAATCTTTCCAAACTCATTCTATGAGGCTAATATCACCCTAATACCAAAACCAGACAAAGACAGCAAGGAAAGAAAACTAAAGACCAATATCCCTGATGAATATAAATGCAAAAATTCACAATAAAATTCAGGAAAATTGCAAACAAAAACATATTAAAGAGATAGTGCACCTTGATCAAGTGGGGTTCCTCCCAGTGATGCAATGTTGGTTCAACACACAGGAATCAATAAACATAATTCATCACATCAATAAATTTAAAAATAAGAATCAGATGATCATCTCAATAGATGCAGAAAAAGCATTTGACAAAATTCAGCATCACTTCATGTTCAAAAAACTAGAAAAACTAGGGATAGTAGGAATATACCTCAACATTGTAAAAGCCATCTATGCTAATAAACCCAAGGCCAACATCATTCTAAATGGAGAAAAATTGAAACCATTCCCTCTAAAACTGGCACAAGACTTTATTCAACACCACCCTTGAAACTCTAGCCAGAGCAATTAGGAGAAACAAATTAAAGGGATATGAATAGGAAAAGAAGAACTCAAACTATCACAATTTGCCAATGATATGTTTCATATTTAGAAGATCAAAAAAATTCCACCAGAAAACTTCTAGAACTAATAAATGAATTCAGCAAAGTAGCAGGATATAAAATCAACACCCATAAATCAAATGTGTTCCTATACATCAATGATGAATCTACTAAAAGAGAAATTAGGAAAACTACCCTATTCACAAAAGCCTCAAAAAAAAAAAAAAAAAAAACTTGGGACTCAATCTAACAAAAGCAGTGAAAGACCTCTACAATGAAAACTACAGAACACTAAAGAAAGAAATTGAAGAAGACTTTAGAAAATGAAAAAGCTTCCCATGCTCCTGGATAGGCAGAATTAATATTGTCAAAATAGCCATACTACCAAAAGCATTATACAGATTTAATGCTATTCCTATTAAAATCCTGATGACAATCTTCATAGAAAGAGGAAAAGCAATCATAAAATTCATTTGGGAAAAAAAAAAAAGAGACCCAGAATAGCCAAAGCAATCCTTATCAAGCCAAAGCAATCCTTATCAAGAAGAATGAAGCAGGACACATCACAATACCAGACCTTAAACTATACTACAGAGTCATAACAACAAAAATGGCATGGTATCAGCACCAAAGCAGACACACAGACCAATGGTACAGAATAAAAAATACAGAGACAAGACCACATGAATACAGTTATCTCATACTAGACAAGGGCACCAAAAACATTCACTGAAAAAATAACCTATTCAACAAATAGTGCTAGGAAAATTGGAAAGCCACATGTAAGAAAATGATTACCTTCCATCTCTCACCTTGCAAAAAACTCAACTCAAAATGGATCAAAGCCTTAGGCATTAGACCAAAGACTCAATGCCTAATAGAAGAAAAAGTAGGCCCAAATCTTCACCATGTTGGCTTAGGATTTGACTTCTTTAACAAGATTCCTAATGTGCGAGAAGTAAAATCACAAACTGATAAATGAGACGGATTCAAACTAAAAAGTTTCTTCTCAGAAAAGGATACAATCAATAACATGAACAGAGAACCTACAGAATGGGAGAAAATCTTTACCACATGTACCTCAGATAGAACATTAATCTCCAGAGTATATAAAGAACTCAAAAAACTTAACACCATGCCGGGTGTGGTGACGCACATCTGTAATCCCAGCACTTGAGAGGCTGAGGCAGGAGGATCAAAGCCAGCCTCAGCAACTTAGCGAGGACCTAAGCAACTCAGTGAGACTCTATCTCTAAATAAAATACAAAATAGAGCTGGGGATGTGACTTAGTGGTGGAGTCAGAGTGGCAATAATCAAGAATACAAGCAACAATAGGTCTTGGCAAGGATGTGGGGAAAAAGGTACACTCACACATTGCTGGTGGGATTGCAAATTGGTGCAACCACTCTGAAAAGCAGTATAGAGAGTCCTTAGAAAACTTGGAATGGAACCACCATTTGACCCAGCTATGCCATTCCTTGGCTTATACCCAAAGGATTTAAACTCAGCATACTACAGTGACACAGCCACATCAATGTTTATAGCATCTCAATTCACAATTGCTAAACTATGGAACCAACCTAGGTGTCCTTCAACCCATGAATGGGTAAAGAAAATGTGGTGTGTATTTATATGTATACACAATGGACTATTACTCAGCCTCAAAGAAGAATGAAATGATGGCATTTGCTGATAAGTTGATGGCGTTGGAGAATATCATGCTAAGTGAAATAAGCCAATATCCCCCCCCCTCAAAAAATGAAAGACCAAATGTTTTCTCTGATATGTGGATGATGATTCACAATAAAGGGTGGGTGCTAAGGAAGAATAGAGGACAGTGAATAGAGGGAAGGAGTGAATGGAGGGAAAGGAGATGAGGGAAGGAAAGATAGTAGAATGAATCAGGTATTATTACCCTATGTACATATATGACTACATGACCGGTGTGATTCTACATCATGTACAACCAGAAGAATGAGAAATTATACTCCATATATGTATAATGTGTCAAAGTGCATTCTACTGTCATGTATAAGGAATTAGAACAAATTTTTTTAAAAATTGTTTCAATTTTACAAGGAGACTTCGCAGTTGGTACAGAGAGTTCTCATAGACTCCATACTCAATTCTTCTATGATTAAAATATTCAATTAATAGGGTATTTTTTCACAAATTAGCCAATATTGATATTTATGATTAATTAAAGTCTGTATTTTATTCAGATTTATATGCTCTTTATCCAATATCTTTTTTCTGCTCAAGAATGAAAGTGGGCATTACATGTATTCTCATGTTACTTTAGACTTCTCTGTGCTGTGACAGTTTCTGGGACACTCACAGTCTCAGGGGCGTGTCAGATAATTTGTAGAGTGTACTGCAGTTTTGATGGGTAAAATATTTTTGGCACGATTGGTCTGGGGTTTGTGGGTTTGGCACAGAAGACCACAGAGGCAAAGTGCCATTCTTATCACATCACATCTGGAGTTCATACCAGCAGCATGATTTGTCACCATTGATTACCTTGATCACCTGACTGAGATGGTGCTTGTCAGTTTCATAGACTATAAAGTTTTTCTTTCTTCCTCCTTTGCATACCCATTACCTAGTTCATTGATGGCACTTGTTGTGACATTGTCCCATGGTGGAAAGAGCAAGGGGTCACTCTAAGGTCTCTTAAAGGGCACTATACGTTCATGAAGGCTCCTTTCCACTGGAAGAATACCACCATGTGTGCAGTCCACACATAAATAGTGGAAATTATGCTCGACCTCCCTAATGGAGAACTATCTACAAAAACTGTTTGGAATTCCCCTTAATCCCTTTTATGTATTTATTCAGTATTTCTCTCAGTATGTATTCAAGAAAATTTTATTTTATACTTTGAGGAATGCATCATCTAATGTTGATGATACATTCTGAGAAATATATTTTAGGCAATTTTCTCATTGTGCAAATATCATAGTGTACCTACACAAATCCAGATGGCACAGGTCCATCACTTGTAGAGGCCTCTTGATTCAATGAAGAAACACCACCATTTTATATCCCACCAACAATTCACAGTGGTTTTTTTCATTTTTTTCACAACCTCTAGAACACATCTAATTTTATGTTTCATGATAGTAGCCGTGCAACAGATACGAGGTGATGTATATGTTATCGTAGTTTTGATTTGCACTCCCCTAATGCTTAGTAATGTTGATCATCTTTTCATATGCTTGCTCTTCATCTGTATATTTTCTTTGGAGAGGTGGAAAAATGTCTATTTAATTCCATTGCTCATTTTTAAATTGGATTACTTGTTTTTGTTTTTGTTTTTTTACTCGTAGGAGTTCTTTACATTTTCTGAATATTAACCCCTTATTAATATATGATTTGCAGATATTTTGTTCTATTCCAGAGATTGCATGTTCACTCTGTCAGTTTCTTCCTTCCTCTGCTGCACAGAAGTTTTTCAGCTTGATATATTATTATTTGTCTACTCTTGCCTTTGTTGCCTGTGCTTTTGGTGTCATATCTGAGAAAGCACTGCTAAATCCAATGTCATGTATTCTTCTAGGGTTTTATAGCTTCTGATCTTACCCTTAGGTCACTAATCTATTTTAAATTAATTTTTGTATGTTGTAAGGGTCTAATTCCCTTGCATGTGGGTATTCACTTTTCCCAACACTATTTGTTGAAGACCGTCCTTCCCCCATTACATGGTCTTGGCACCATTGTCAAAAATCACTTCATCATATATCTGGGAGGTGAGTATTTATTCTGTCCCTTTGATCTTTGTGTCTGCTTTATGCTAGTAGCATTGTAATGTGTTTTAAAATCAGCAAGGGTGAGACCTCCAACTTTATTCTTTCTTCTTTTTTTTAGCTATGTGGGATCCTTTGAAATTCTTTATGAATTTTTAGATTTTGTTTTTCAATTTCTGTTAAAAAAAATGCCACTGGTATGTTGATAGTTATTATATTGAACTGATAGATCACTTTGTATAGGGAGAACATTTAACAGTATTAAGTCTTCCAATGCATGAACATGAGATGTCTTTTTATTTCTGTCTTTTTAAATTTCTTTCAGCAAAGTTTTGTGGTCTTCAATATACAAGTCTTGCCCCTTCTTAGTTAAGTTCATTCCTAAGTATTTTATTCTGTTAGATGCTATTGTAAACTGGATTGTTTTCCTAATTTACTTTTCTGATTGTTCATTGCTAGTATATAGAAAAACAACTGAATTTTTGTTGTTGTTGTTGTTTCAGAGCTGAGGATTGAATCCAGGGCCTTGTGCTTTTGAGGCACACACTCTACCAACTGAGCTATAGCCCCAGCCCTAAAACAATTGATTTTGCTTGGTGATTTTATATCCTTCAACCTTGCAGAATTCATTTATTAGTTTTAACTGTTCTTTTATGGAATCTTTAGGGGTTTTATATATGAGATAATATTATCTGCAAACAGAAAGAATCTAACTTTTTCCTTTATAATTTGTATGTCTTTAATTTCTTTTTCTTGCCTAAGTGGTGTGGCTAGGACTTCCAGTAACATGTTGAATTGCCTTACTCTTGCCTTACTCCCAAGCTTAGACAGAAAGCTTTCACATATTCAGTTGTTTATCATAGAATACAATTATTAACCATGGATTTTTTCCCATATAGGCTTTATTATGTTAATTCCCTTCCTTTCCTAGTCTGTTATCCTGAAATAACATTGACTTTTGAAAATAACTTTCCAACAGTTGAGATGATCATGTGGTTTTTGTCTTTCCTTCTTTTTTGTTTTTTGTTTTTTTGGTTTTTTTGGTGGTACTGGGTATCAAACCCAGGGCCTTACAAATACTAGGCAAGTACTCTAACAACTGAGCTATATCCCCACTCTCTTTCATTCTCTTAATATGATATGTTACATTGATAGATTTTCATATGTTGAACTATCCTTGAATTATGCCAAGATAAATGCAATTTGATCATGATATATATTGTGTTGTTGAATTTGGTTATGGTCTGTAGTTTCCTTGTAGTATCTTTGTCTACAAAGATAGTAGTATCAGGGGGATGCTGGACTCACAGAAAAAGTTTTGAGGTGTCCCACTCCCTTTCCATTTTTTGGAGGAGTTTCCAAGAGATTGATATTAATTCTTCTTTAAATTTCGGAATTCCCCAGTGAAGACATATGGTCCCTGAGTGGTTGTTTTTGTTTTGTTTTGTTTTGTTGTTTTTGTTGGGAGGTTTTGATTACTAGCTTAATGTCCTTCCTAGTTTTAAGTCTGTTCATACTTTTTATTTCTTCATGATTCAGTCTTGATAAATTGTATATTTCTCGAAATTTCTCCATTTCTTTCAGACAATACAATTTGTCATCATACTTGCATCAGCTCTTAAAAACCAATCTCCTGCTACTGGAAATATGAGACCAATTCTTACCAACATTGTATTTTATCATTTTTTACAGATTTTAATTGATGGAAAAATTGTAATTTGTGGCAATATTTTTACTTGAGTAAATGTGAACATTTTTTCCTACACACTATTTGTCAAATGCCCTAAATGTGAACCGTCCCTTTGAATAAAAGTGAAAATGGTATGACATCCTAGGAGATAGCTTTTGAAACATTTTTAGAAAATATTTTCTTTGGATATCAAATATTTCCTGAGTTAGCATCACCAGGTTTACTTTCCCAAGAATACCTTTCCATGTGAGAAATGAAGCAGAAAAAGTTGCTTTTTGATAGTTAAAAAGTGACTTATGTATTATGTAAAAGACTACATAAATCAAATTAAACAAATTTTATTTGCTCAAATGATAGACATGTATAAATTTATACACATTGAAGTCTTTGTCTTCATCTGCAATGCATTTTTGTCAGGATATTTTTGTCAGAACCAAGAGACTGAAGTAGGTAATAATAACAGGAAGAGTGTCACTGAGGGTCATACACAAAAGTAGCTAATGTACAGATGGTTTCAAAGACCAGTTTACATACATAAATAAAAATGCATACACATATGAAGGAAGAGAAGAAGAAAAGCAGAAGGTACACCATAAAATGTACATATCCTACAAATTAAAAATACACCTTCAGGACCATAGGAAATTTCTAAGTATGGTGGGACATAAAAAAGGTCAGAAAAATCTTCTCTACATAAAGTCAGTATAAAACTGGACAAAATGGTCATAAACAACCAAGTCTAAGGTCTGGAATGTAACCAAAGGCAGACCACAAATGGAGAAGCATTTATTCTTGAAAATTGCTGGAGTTTAGGATAAAAACAGCAGTAGTCTGTGACCTCCTTGCCTGGGGATATTCCCATCCATATCCCTTCTCCCATTTGTTTGATGACCAAAACAGAGCTGGACAAAGAAAATCAACATTTTTGCTACCAGAGGAAAGAGATTTGCTTTTGGATATGGGTATAAAAACATTGCTTTTGCAAATACCATTGAGAATAAATGAGACAAACCCACACTTTACTAGTTTGAGGTTGTGGTCTTATTTGGGGCAAGCTAAGCACAGACGAATTCCATGAGGAGATCCTGGAATAGACGGCATCATTAGTAAGCTAGATAAGTGGTTCCCTTCCCCTTGGTTGGCTGGGAAACTATGGGTATGCCCAAGGGAAACCTGAGAGAGCTAGTTAGCAGTTAAAGCCAAATGCAACTTGAAGACCAGCCGGAATTTGAGCATGATCTTCAAACCACATAGGTAAAAGGTGGAAGTCTTATGGACTACAGATGTTCAAGCATTTCCTCTACCCAAATCATGGGCTGAGCCCTAAGTTACGAAAATATAGGGGCAACCCTAAGTAAGCCAGGCTAAACGTAGGATCAGAAATAAAAAAATTAGGCAGAGACATCAGCAGTGGCCCACACACAGAGAAAATTTTGTATTTTAAGCCCAGACAAGGCACAAAAAGAAAATAAAAGGAAAAAAATGGAGTTGGTACAATATGTTATCATTTACAGTATAGAAAATATTCAATTTTCAACCAAAGATTACAACAAAATAAAAAAAAATGTGACCCAAACAAGGGAGAACAAAAGTCTGTAGAGACTAACTCTGAGTAGACAGTGAGTTTAATTTATGTACAGTGAATTCAAATATCACAGCAGGGACATCACAGAGACTCTTAGTAGAGAAACATACACTATAAAATAGAGGCAATTGTAAATTTTATATTGATAATATAATAATCAAATTATTATGTTGCATGAAGGGTGAAAAAAGTGCCCTGAAAAACCACTGTGGATGCCGGAACTCACACAAGTGATTCTTTATTAGGCAGACGACCAACGTCTGCCCTGAAGAGAAAGAGAAAGAGAGAGAGCGTGGCCGGGGAGCTTCTTTTAAGCTCTGGAACTTTGCTGGCAAAACTATGATAGGGCCAGCTTTTGAATTTGAATTTTGGCGGACTAGGGATCAGCCAATGGCTGTTGACGACAGGTCGACGAGCGGACCAATAGCGGGCTAGCTACAAGGAAGGGGCGGGGGGAGCTGTCATCCCCCCTCGCCTTCCCCACGGGCATGTCCTGCACCCAACCGCCAGGGAGGGAGCCCCATGAGGTTGGGCTGTGGGTTGGTAGGCAGCCCAGGCAAGGGTGGGATTGCAGAGCAAACCTAGCGCTGGCCTGCTGCCTGCAGAGGCGAGCTGACGGGGGTGGGGCCACTCAGACAGCGCTGCTGACAGGTGCGGCCACGTCTGCCTGACAGGCGCAGCCAATGCAACTTTCCACATTACATTGGAAATATAATAATTAAAATGAACAATGCCCAGTGTAGGCTAAATAGCAAATTGGAGAGGATAGAAGAAAGAATCAAAGAACTTGAAGATAGGTAGTTCTTAAAACATAGAATAAAAAACACCAAAGACAAATGAACAGAGACTCAGACTTGTCCGTCAAGTCAAACTCAACAATATTCATGTAGTGGGATCCTTGAAAGCATAGGAGAGAAAGAAAAAGGCAGAAATCCCTGCCAACACCCTCATGGATTTATTAAAGAAAATGACAAGCTGATCCTTAAAATTATATGAAAATCCCAAGATTTAGAATGACCCAAACCACTTTTCAAAAGAAAAACACTGAAGGACTTAACACTAAAAGATTTTTTTAAATTTTTTTTTTTTTTTTTTTTTTATTTTTTGTACCAAAGATTGAACCCAGGGCACTCCACCACTGAGCCACATCCCCAGCCCTTTTTTGTATTTTTTATTTAGAGACAGGGTCTCACTGAGTTGCTTAGGGCCTCGCTAAGTTGCTGAGGCTAGCTTTGAACTCGCGATCCTCCTGCCTCAGCCTCCCAAGTGCTGGGATTACAGGCATGCGCCACCGCTCCCGGCTAAAAATTTTAATAAATCTATAATAATCAAGAGTGTGGGGTATTGTTCTGAGGACAGATGTGTCAATTAAAGGGTCCAGAAATAAAACCTTATTTTTATAGCCAATTGATTTCAACAACAAAAAAGACAATTTAATGAATAAAGAATAGTCTTTTCAACAAATGATGTTCAAACAATTTAATGCCTATGTGTTAAAAAGTGAACTTAAACCTTTAAGTCATCCCATTACAAAAGTATCCCAAAATAGAAGAGTTAAAACTATAAACTTTCTAGAATAAAACACAGGAGATAATTTTTGTGGTCTTTTGTTAGGCAAAGATTTCTTAAGTATGATACCAAAAGCATGACCCATAAAGGAAAACATAATAAATTGCAACATCAACAATAAAACCTTTTTTTCAAAAAACATCATTAACACAGTGAAAAGACACACAGACTTAGAGAAAATATTTGAAAATCATATATCTTATAAAAGACTTGTATATACTTAGGACACATAAAGAACTCTTTTAACTCAATAATACAAAAAAAAAAAAGAAAGAAAGAAAAAGAAAAAACCCAAAACAATTTTTAAAAGATTTGAATAGATAGATATTTAAACAAAGAAGATATTCAACTGGATAATTAGCTTATGAAAAGTTATTCAACATCATTAGTCATTGGAGAAATGCAAATTAAAGCCACAATGAAATGCACTACACATCTACCTAAATGGCTGCAGTCCAATGGACTAATAATACCAAGTGTTGATGAGACGTGGAAAAACAGGAGCCTTGTGCATTGCCTGTGGTAATGTGAAATGGAACAGACACTTTGGAAAATAATTTGATAATTTCTTAAACACATTTATCATATAACCTAGCAATTCCACTCCTAAATACCCAAGAGAACTGAAAGTATATGCTCATACAAGTTCTTATATGTGAAAATATAGAGCTCATAGGAGCTCTATTGATAATAACACCACACTGGAGACAATCCAAATGTTCGTCATTTGATGCATGAATAACAAAGTGTGGCATATCTATGCAGTGGAATAGCATACAGCAACAGAAACAAATAAGTTACTCTACATATACAATATAAGAAAAATTTAAAAATATCATGCTAATTAGAAGAAATCATACACACAAAAACGTATTGTAAAGTTCCTTTTGTATGACATTTCTAGGAAAAGCAAAACTCCAGATACACAAAACAGGTAGTTTCTTGAGGCTAAATTTGAGAGTGAATATTGACTACAAATGGATCCAAGAAAACTTCTTGCAGTGATAGAAGTGTTTTAAAACTGGATTATTGTGATGCTTACACAATCTGGAAAATTTCTAAACATCACTGAATTGTATTTAGAATAGATTAAACTGTCAATGGTTTTTATAAAGCTGAATGCAATCTGACTATTTATTACATATTCTATATATATACATTTTATATTAAATTACATCTATATTAAATACAATGCATATTAAATTATATATGCATTCATAATTTACTACCAACCTTTCTATTTTCACTTTATTTCAAGGCAAGTCAAAGCAATTCTATATCCTAGAATTCTAATTCTGTGTCTCAAGCCCCTTGAAAAAAATCATGGCAGTAGCAATCACCATACTCCTTCATTTCCCTATTGGCTAATTCACTTTAAAGTTGGGAAATTTCTTTTGCAGAATTAAAAGAAGATTCCCCTAGTGCCAAGGGGGAGGAAGAAGGAGAGGGAAAGGGGAAGATTTGGGGAATACAGCTGACCAAATAATGCTGTGTGCATGTATTAATGTATCACAATTCATTCCGATTGTGTGTGTAACTAAAAGGCACCAATTAAAAACATTTAAATAAATAAATAGAAGGAAGACTAGTAGACTAAAGAAAGGGGGCCAGTGAGAGGGAAGAGGGGAGATAAGGAAGAAGTATTAGGGACTGAAACGAAGAGAGTTATATTACATGATTTATGAATATCAAAATGAACCCCACTGTTACGTGTAACTGTAATTTAGCACTAATAAGCCATTTTTTAAGGGCGATTTCCCCCACTAGTTGAGTGCCTATTTAATTAATTAATATTTTTCAGGTATTTCTGGTATGCATAAGGTGGTATCATCTCATCACAGATTTGATAAGTTTCTTGAGAAATGTTGCCCAATCTAATCTGTAAACAACAGCACTGTCAGTGAGTGGTGGAGGTTACAGCAGGCCCAGGTCTCTCACTCATACTTAGTGCCTTAACCAATAGCTCATACACCTCATTGAGTTTGCTCCTTTCCATGTTCCACCAATGCAAAGGAGATGTCGGAGGAAATTTTTGTATCCAGAAACCAGTATCCTAAAATAATAGGAAATACTCACAAGCTCTTATTTTTTAATGCAATTTTTAATACAGTTGAATTTAAATATCAAATACTGCAGGTAAATGGATGGATTTGGAGAATATCATGTTAAGTGAGATAAGCCAATCCCAAAATACCAAAACTCGAATATTTTCTGATAAGTGGATGATGATCCATAAGGGGTGTGGAGGGGTAAGGGACGAATGGAGGAAGGATGGATTGTGTAGAGGGAAACGAGGGATGGGAAGGGGGAGAAGGGAAGGAAAGATAGTATAATGAGACAAACATCATTATCCTATGTATGTGTATGATTACACAGTGTGACTCTACTTTGTATACAACCAGAGAAATGAAAAGTTGTACCCCATTTGTGTGCAATGAATCAAAAAAATAAAAAATTTAAAAATTTAAAAATATATCAAATATGGAGGTTTGTTTGCTCCAGATTCCAAATTTTAACCTGGATGAATGAGTTAATAATTCAAAGTAGTTTCCAAACATCACAAACTGAGTGGAACATCAGAGAGAATTAAGAAAGACAAGAACAGCATTTCACTAATTTATGTATTTGTGTTTCATTATTTACGAAAGAATTTCTCGCATGAGTTTATTGATTTTTCACAAGAGTTCTATGAAGTGGATATAATTAGCCTTGTTTTACAAAATGGTAAAAATAATCAGTTTAACATATTATCCAAAGATACCTGAAAGTACATGGTGGATTTATGTTCAAACTAAAAAATCACTTTTTAAAACATTTAATAATTGAACTAATTCAATTTTTCTCATTGAAAAGGAAGGTAAATAAATAATGACTTCTCTTCTACTAGAAGGAAGTGAAACGTCATTCTACTACACTTCAACTCCAAGTTTTGACAGCAGAGAGACTGTTTATACTGTAACCTTGTTAAAACGCATGTTTGGGGACCCACACGCACAGCAGCATAATCGCCGGAGACCCAGGAGTATCAGGTTGCTCTGAGTGGACTGTATAGAGCAAACGTTATCATCTTGATATATCTGTGAATGTTTCCTTCCCAATACGAAACTACAGCTCTACTGTAAGTACAATGGGCCTTTTGGGGATGCCATTCATCTTCAATGAGTTTTAAGGATGAATTTAACATTACTGTACTTTCTTATTAAAAACAAACACAAGTCAACTCTTTCAAATGAAAACAATAACCAGCAAATTTAGTAACCACAATTTGTTTGGGGGTTAATTATTTGATTGTTTCCCCTAATATTCTAGTTTTCTAGAACTGCCTGTCCATATGTAAGATTTCATAAGTATGTGCAAATTTATGTGTCTTCTCCAATGATATGGCCAGTTTGCACTTTGTGAAGACCAGTAAAGTCTATTCTTTGATTTTATCCTTTCAGGAGAAATGGCCATGCCAGAATGTAGCCACAGAAGTAGGCTCTCTTCTTGGATTAGGAAATTGTTTTAGTCAGCTTTTCCACCGCTGTGACTAAAGGATCTGACCAGGACAATTTTAGAGGAGGAAAAATTTATCTAGGGCTCACAATTTCAGAGGTCTCAGTCTATTGACAGTAGGCTCCATTCCTTGGGGCTCCAGATGAGGTTCCAGGAAGCAGAGGCAGAGACTCCACTCTCCAGATATAAAATATATATCCCATCGCCACACCGCCAATGAACCACTTCCTCCTACCACACCCCACCTGCCTCTAGTTACCACTCAGTTAATCCCATCAGGGATTAAGTAACTGATTATGTTAAGGCTATAACCCAATCATTTCTCCTCCAAACCTTCTTGCATTGTCTCACACGTGAGCTTTTGGGAGACACCACATCTAACCCATAACAGAAACTCAAGTCAAGAAGTTAGTTTTTTGCTCAAGTGCTTACATTTCTCAAAAGAGATATAGATTAATAAAGTTTTAACATGCTAATTACAATTATAGAATGATGTATTACTTAAACTAGCAAATGATTATCCTATAAAATAAAAATTGATTCAGGACATTGAATAATGAAGCTGAAAGCAAGTTTTTCTTGCTATGGACATTATTTTAATTATTTGCTTTATTTATTTATTATTATTAATATCTCTATTAATTGAGAGGTTGATATGTACCAAACATTTCTCTGTGCATCTACAAGCATTATTTCACATAAATTAATCCTCCCTATAAAAAGGTCTGAAGGCTCACTTATCCCCATTTTAAATATGAGTTACTCGGGATTTAGCAAGGGGCTTACCCAAAAATCATACAACTAAAATAGTAAAGTCAGGATTAGATTTCAAGTGTTTCAGATTCCAATAAACTTATTTCTAGCCAATAAATTGTTATACCAAATGCCAAATTTTAAAACCACACATTTATGCACATGAGATGAATATATTCATATCTCATCCATATAGGTTTGTGCACACACACATGCACATCTAAATAACACATCAGTTGTTATATATGCAAAATGTCTTTTTTTCAGTGGTGTTTTTTCCCTGTACAGGCATAGCTGTTTTAGAATTATAATGGTTCTGCTCTAGGAGAGCCAGGATACAAGGGACTGCAAAGACTCTAAAGGAGTTATTTTATTCCATTGGGACAGTATTATGCATGTTATGAATGTTTAAGATAGAGTGTGCAGTCTGTCATGTCAACTCCCATCTACTTCAATGACAGATTATTTTTTTTCCAGCACTAGTGGTTTGAATATATCAGCTACCAAAAAAGGGGACATTTTTCTTGGAGTTCAAATACACACACACATAAAAAAAAAAATCATGATGAAACCACAAAACAGAATTCAAGTAGCATTAGCACTCTGACTTAAACCCACAAAAACAAAGAAATGTACCATTTAGTCAAACAATTCAGTGAGCACTGAAGTCCTTAATTCACCCTGGATAGTATCCACTACATACAAAATACAGAAACTCAACATTTATTGAATCTTATGTACAAGAAACTGTGCTAAATGTTATACATGAATTATCTCATTTACTCTTCACCACCACCCTGTAAGATAGCAATGATTATTATTTCCTTTTTCAATATGAGAAAATTGAAGCTAAGAAAGATCAAATTAACTTGTTCAAGGGGACTCAACTAGAAAGAAACAGAGCTGGGGTTTCAAATCAGACCTCGGAAACTGAGATCATAACCTCTATGTATACGTACACATATAATATATTTGCATTAAGGCTGAGAAACCAAATTTCAGCACCAGGGAAATTCAAATTTACATTGGGCAAACATTAGAATGTCCAGAAGTCAATTTGTCTGACAAAATATTCAAAAGATGATATCCATTCATGAAACATATTCAATCTTCTAAAATAATCTTTGGTAGATTCTCAATTCAACAGAATATGATTTCAAATAGCACTTATCTATTTTTTCTTGAGGTTTTTGCTGAGACAGAAACATGGGGGGAGTGTTTGAAAAGGGGAAAGGAACTGCATTTTCTAGTATAATTTTACCTTTTTTAAATGGAAAGTCCTAGTCTATCCATTTATGTCCCAGATTTGTGTTGGCAGATAGCTCTCATCACTTGAGCCAACTCTAACCAATCTATGTACCTTGAAACAAATCCTGAGATCATGCCAGAGAGCAGTAATTGATTATCATTGTCAAGGCAGGGGTGTCGCAGTATGCATGACTTGTATTTGACAACCGTGCCTTAGACAAAAAAGTCTACACCTCCTAAAATATGCCGGAAAGGATTCTGTATCTACATAGAGCCAAGGCAGGAGATGGGAAGGAAGGAAGGAAGGAAGGAAGGAAGGAAGGAAGGAAGGAAGGAAGGAA
>JAJEJO010000148.1:131602-175523 GCA_020662805.1 Glaucomys volans | reverse complement strand
GAAGGAAGGAAGGAAGGAAGGAGAAGGGGAAGGGTTAGGGTTGAGTTAGGGTTAGGGTTAGGGTGAAGAGAGGGAAGGAAGACTTAGGACAATTACCTTGATAATTGGTTAAAAGATAAAGAAGTAGATATTGACATGAAATGTCCAAGTTGGTTAATGATGTGGATAAAACCAATTAACAATTGTTGAACTTTGCATATATTTTGTTTTTTTATCTACCTGTCCATCAATTGCCTCCTTCCTATCCCAAAGCAGCATATCCATCCTTGCCAAAGTAACTTTGGTCTGACTATTTCCCCATTGGTATTCCCATTCTTCTTCCCCTCTCCCTAGCTAGAGTCTCTGGATTTGCTGCTTCCTTGGTGAATCCTGGCTCAGGCAACTAAGGCAGATTCTTAAAGGCTATCAAGTTATACCAGAGTGGCTTTGCCGACAGTGATTTCACCACAGTCCTCAGGAAGGGGCTTAAGGCTCTCCAAATGAGAAGGCTATAAGTCACCTGACTGGTCAGTGACAGAACTGGGGATTTAAACTTAATTTTTCCATATTTTCACTGTGCCAGACTATTGCCTCCCAATGACATCAATGTAATCCTTTACCAACAAGTGGAAAACTGAGTTCAGTCTCTAATGGATCCCTTTAATTCCTCTTTCTCTTTATTGCATTTGAATAAATTGTCTTCCCAGTGAAACTCTGGGAGCTGAATTCCTGGAGGAGCAGCCTGGAGCTAAGGAAGGAAATCAGAATCAGCTATCAGAAAATCAAGCTTCAGGCTCCAGCTCCACTCCATAATAGCCAGGTCACCTTGGTGTAGTCATTTCTCTAGAACTGAGTTTCTTCATCCATAAAATGGGGTGAATAATTACCTCATTCCATTGCTCAGGTTTAATATCAGGATCAAGAAGATTTTATATTTGTGGATGGTATGCAATTTATTAAATGCTGTATATTTTGAGGCAATCTGTTTCCTATATTCCTCCTCAGTCTTAGTTTCCTGGAAGGGGCAGACCCCACATCCTGGACTTCTGTCCTTTAGCCTAGCAACAGCTATTCCCACCCATTTCCCCTGCCTAGTCTGGGCTTTTTGCCTCTGGACCTAGTCCCAGTGTTCTCACCCAAAAAACCTCTTCACATGTCAACATGGCCATCGATATGGTATCTGTGAGGGATTGACTTTGTTTTCCAGCCTTTGTCAATGTTTACCTTCATAAAGAAGAAGGATCGTTTCAATACTTACTGTGTGGCAGATGATGAAACTCTATTGCTGCCCTGCATAACTTTATTCTGAAGAAAATGTAGTCTCTACCTGCCAACATCTGAAAGCTATAAATAGTGAGAAAAATAGAGAAGCCTTAAAAGTCCATTGAAATGTATTGGATTTGGAGAGTTTCTTGGATGGCCAGAGTGGAAAAATATTTTGCTAAAAAATAGGGAGTGTTGGTAGGACTGGCATACGGGCAGACAGTTTAGTTTCGTATTTACTCAGCCTGTGGTGAGGGAACACTCAGCTGTTTATTCCAGTGGAGGGGATGTTGGGAGACGTTGTTTGTCTAGTCAGAAATGCCCTTTGAGACTGCAAGGCTACCTGTGACCAATTTTCAACTAAATTTATCTTTGGACTTTGTGTAAGTAATCCAACTTTAACCAAATCCTTTTGGTCTATATAGCCATGTCACAGAATCCTTACCAAAAATCTCCTGGCTTTGGCCCACAATGATGGCTTCTCGTTATTCAACCAAAGCTGAATGTGAGACTTCAATGTGAGTTCTGGATAAATAGACTGAGTTTTGTTTAACGTAGGAAATAACTATCACTTATTAAATAAAATAGACTGATATTTAACCAGTCATTTTCAAACATCTCTGCCCCTTGGTCCGCGGTAGAATAAATAACACATGCTATTGACTATTAATCGTTGTAACCAGTTTCATTTCATGAAAGCAATTTATGTTTTATTTCATTCCCTACTTGAAAGCACAGCTAAGGTTTTAATAACTACTTTCATTGCCATTCTGACACTGACATAGTGAATACTTGAAAAATGTATTATTTTTCATTCTCAAGCATTTCAAATGTATGTTCTTTGGATGAAATGCAATAGTTTAAAGGATAGAATGGCCTTAATAAAGTGCAAAAATATGTTTCCCAAATTGTGACTAGTGATTGCTGTTTGTTCATCAGCTCTATTTATTTTTGTTGGCATTAATTCCCATGTGTAATCCCACAGTTTTTTGTTTGTTTGATTTTGTTTCTGTGGTCATTATACCAAGTTCTTCATTTGAAGGACACTTCTTTTGCAACTGGCAAGGTGCTGAGCCTAGACTATATCTCCATAATAGTTCATAAATGTGTGAGCAGGGAAAAAAAATCAAGCAAAAAGATTTGTGAAGCCTTACTTTAGGGGATTTTCACCCATTGTTCTGTTTCTATTTCCCTGTTTATTTTCACATCCCTATTTCTGCATCATTAACGATTCAGTCTTTTCAAAATTCCTGTGAATAGTTATTATGATCCCATGTTATAGGTGATAAAATTCCAGTCGGGAGAAACAAGAATCCTAGCACAGTGGGTTGCATGGCCACAATCTATGTTAGCATGAGTGTGAATCTCGTGCCTGGGCTCATCCTGCAGAGCCTCTGAGTCTCATGAGGGCAGGAATCTGCAGCCCAAGCTTCCTGTCAAGTTGACAAATGTGTTAAATTCAAAGATAAAAGCCTCATGTTAGGCTGTCAAGGGGTCAGTTCGCTGGAGCCTTAATGTCCTTCTTAGCTCTATTCCCACAGAGCAGCCCTCCTGAGCTCGTTACTGCAGCAACATAGTTCAAATGTGTGTCTGGGACAGGGGGGTCCAACTGCAAAGCTTTGGCTGTGGGGCTGAAGCATTCATAGGATGGACTCTGCTCGTGCAAGTCCCAGAGAGCTGAGTTTAATTTATATAGGTTTGCACCAAACCTGAGTATCAAGGCCTCCAAGAGAAGAGCGACCACCTGGTGAATCACGCACAGGGAAACTACTACTTGGAATTAAACTGGGCAAAAGAATTGAGAATTCCACCAGAAAAGATGGTGCACAGTGCAAGGTAAGGAAATTCGGACAGAACTGGATGAGAAAAGTACTGAATCACACGCTTTTCCTACTAATTTGTTGTTCAATTGTCTCCTGTTAACTTCCTTCCTGAAAGTTCCATAGTGTAAGTTTAATATTATAAAAGAATAACGTTTAAAGGCTTAACCTTAAGAATTTTTTCTAGACATGCAACACTGGAAGATTTAAAAGTATAACTTAATACCTCTCCAGCTATGTCAAAGAGCAGTCATAATTATAACTAATGCTCCTGCTATCCAGGAATCAGCCCTCTATTTCTTTACTCTCAAATGTCAATACCAGGAACTAAATAAAAGTCAAATAGATGAGTAAATGCCACTGTTGTCCAAGTCATGGAAAGAAATGTGGAAATATACAGAAGGAAGGGGAAAGAAATTGATGACCTGAGTTCACAGTCACAGCATGAGAAAGCAGCAGGACATGATTGAAAGTTTTGGGTTTTGGGACCAAACAGATCTAAGCTCAAATTCTAGCACAGAAACATGCAAGATCTGGGTTATTCATCAGATCACTTAACCTGTCTGAAAATCAATTTCTTTGTTGATAAAAAATCAAATTCATCCTATGGAGATATTGTGAGTAATAACAAGTAGTAAACATGGTAAGTTTAATAATTGTCCCTTCTGGTCTAGACAGAAACATTAAGCATCACCTTCTCCAACTCTCCGAATCCTCTCTGATGTCACTGTCAGAGAAAGGCCACCTGCTGAATGTGGAACTCACAGTCTAGCAAAATGGACATCATTCTCTTCTTAGCTACATTTCTTAAAATTTATTTTATTTATTTTTTGGCACCAGGGATTGAACCCAGGGGCACTTAACCCACTGAGCCATATCCCCAGCCCTTTTTATATTTTTAGTTAAAGACAAGTTCCTGCTAAGTTGCTTAGGACCTCACTAAATTGCTGAGGCTGGCTTTGAACCTGTGATCCTCCTGTCTCGGCCTCCTGAGCCTCTGGAATTACAAGCGTGCGCTACTGCACCCATCTTTAGCTATATATTTTAGAAACGTATTCTGGATATTAAGCCAGTGCTTACCTCACCCTAACTTCAAAATAAGCTTCTTAAAACATGGGATGAGACTAGTGCATGCTACACTTTTGGGGCGAATTCTACCTATTCAGGGGCCTGTGGTCTATGTTTCAGATACTCTTACCCTGAGACTAACAATCAACCTAGCCCCTGAATCTTTCCTAACAAGAAAAGCTCACAGGCTGTCCCACCTGGTCCTGTAAGTGTGCAATTGATTTGTGTGTTTGTTTTCCTCTTACAACAGCCTTGCATAGTCAAAGCAGCACAATTTGGAATCTTAGGGGGAAAAGCCTATAATTTCAATTCAATTGTTAACATCTTAATGTATGTCTTCTGGTGTTTTTCTTCCACACATGAATACACATTTTTCGTCAAAATAGTATCATGCTACAAATGTCATTTTGCAGCCTCCTTACTAGGTCCAATTAACTAGAAGACAGAGATTATAGAGCTCGAGGGCTCATCAGCCTCCAGGAAAATGTGACAGAGACAGCCTGGTAAAGAAGGGAATGGATTAGACACCCTCTGTATAATCAAACGTGATTATACAGGCTTGTTAATTTGGGGATTCAGTCTTCTGACTATGAATCTTCATTATCATTTGTAATCTTAAGAATGTTTTAAATCTTAAAATATTGGGAGTTGTTTAGGTTTATTTAATTAAATAGTCGTTAATGTCAAAAAGGCATAATCCCATATTCATCTATAATATTCCCAGAAAATACCACCATGCTCTACTGAAATGTAGAGATACTACGTCTCTGTGATATACCTAGAAATGGCTGTCTAATAGTTCTCTCCATAAAAGGGAATTGGGTTAGTTATGTAATCTCAGGATCATCAGCACATCTTGGCTATTTATGCACAACAGTAAGACAAGGCTATGTGGATCAGCAGGTCCAAGATCCCAACCCAGTCCCTGGGTGTGAAGGCCCCAGGGAGACTCTGGCTCTCAGAAGTTTAGTAGGACAGATGAGCTATGTGGTGCCCAAGATCTGCAGCATCTCTAATCCCTGCTCAGACAAAATAGCCCAGCACTGTGGGAAGAGGCCTGTCAGAATCATCTCTGTGTTTTCATAACCTCTCTCAGAGAATGGCATGTCACAACAACTCTGCATGGTTTGAACTTTAAATGCCCTCCAAAGGTCTTGAGTTAAATGCTTAGTCACCAGTCTGTGGTACCTCAGGAGGTAAGCCTAGTGGAAGGACTTAGGTCATTGGGGACATACCCTTGAAAGGGATATTGGGACCCTGGTCTCTTCTCTTTTTCTTGGCTTCCTGGCCATGAGATATGCGAAACTTCCTCTGCCACATACTTTTGCCATGATATAAACTGCCTAGAAACAGGCCCAAAAGTAACCAAGAACTGAAACCTATGAAGCCATGAGCCAAGATAAATTTATTTGTTTAAGTCAGTTTTCTCAGGTATTTTGTCATAGTAGTGAAAAGCTCACTAACACAACTTCCAAATAAGAGTTATTGTTACCTTTCCTGTTCTTCACTCTCTTCTAGACCTATACAACCCCATTTAACTCTCACAAAATCCCAGTGAGATTGGAATCACCAACCACATTGTAAAGATAAAGAACTAAATTTAAGGTCACAGAAATAATGAGTTCATTGCCATGTATAGGAAATAAACTAATAGAAAAATGGAGCAAGGACTCATTCACTTCACTTATTGAGTACCTACTATATACCAGGAACTGTCTGGGTACTGAAAATAGAATGCCGCTCTCATGAAGTTAAGGGTTAAAAAACAAGGAAACTGAATAAACTACACTAAGTAAATCTAGAGAAAATTAAGTGCCTTGAAGACAAGACAGCATAATAACATGCCAGAGACTAACTGGAAGGAAGTGAACTTCAGACAGGATAGTCAGGAAGACTACCTGGAAATTTTCAGCTGAAATTTGCATGAAGAAAACGATACAGAAATGTAAATATTCGAGGAAAGAGAACCAGCAAGTACAAAGGCCCTGAGGCAGGGACAGACTTGGCATGTTTGAAGAAGAGACAGAAGGAAACTGGCTCCAGAGCATATTTAAAAAAAAAAAAAAAAAAAAAACAGTCAAGAATGGTTGCAGTGGTGACAGGTTGACAATGCCAGGTCAGGCTGACCCTTATAGGTCACTGTAAAGAGCTATGATTTCAGAGTGTGATGAAAAACTTTTGGAAGATTTGAAGCAAGAGAGAAATATGAGCTGACATATTTTTTTTGGAAATAAAAATTCAGTCTTACCTAAAGCCATGTTTTTAACCCTAGGGACATACAGTGCTTTGAGTAAGGTCCAATGAGTGCAGAAGTAAGGGATAGCAATGACATGGTTCAAGAGGCAGCAGTGGGCCTGGGGGCTGAGACCAGAGCTGGAATGCAAAGCAAGAGCAGCCCACAAGGCATCCACACCGAGGGGTGACATGCTCAGAGGGGTCCAGTCCCACTCACCAATCGAGAGTGCAGACCCTCAGGAAAGTCACCTGCTCAAGCAAGCCCTCCGCCAGTTTTCAGGTGGGCAAACGTACAGGGCCATCTGAAAGCAGAGCAGGAACAAGGCAAGGTGGACAAGGCAGGAGCCCAGGAGTGTGGGTTTGAAAGGAGGAGGTCAGAGGATGAGGGACTTGGAGGACAGAAAATGCCACCTGAGGGCAGAGAGGCAGATACGCAGACCGTGCCCCCACTGTTCCTCTGGCAGCCAGTCGCAGCCACACCAGGGTTGATGTGGGTGGTGCTGGGTCTTTGGGGGAAATAAGAGTGGATTCCACGCTGGGGAAATAAGGAAAGACAGGCAAAGGAAGGAAGTTCCAGGCAGCATACTTTTTCCTTCATTGGCCTTCTTGAGTTCTTACGATCATTTTTATTTTCTCAAGGTACACGTCATGTTTATTTAATAGGCCATTCTGAAATTTTGCAGGATTATGGAAGTCATAAGTATAGGCAAATTCATTTGTGTGTACTCTGTACACTTAAGGTGATTTTCATAAATCTAATGAGCTTCTTATTCTCTTTTCTCCATCTTTCCTACTGTTTCTCTCTCTCTCTCTCTCCCCCCTCCCTCCTTTATTCATCTTTTCTCTCCACTTCCTCCCTCCTTCATATATATTGTATATTTGTATATGGATAGGAAAAATAAAATACAAAAAAAATTTGCAGGAAGTCAATCTCAACTTGTATTTCCTATGAATTTATCTTTGATATTTCTTTGAATATGAGGGCAATATTTTTCTTTCTCCAGGCTTGAGGCACCTTTATATTATACAGTTTCTTTTTCAAAACTTATGGAAAATCATTTCTCCTCAGTGATTCATCAGTCTTTTCTGCCAGTTCTCTCATTATCAGAGTGTAATTCACTTGGAAGACACGAAGTCGCTTAAGTCAGCCAAGGGTCCCCTCGCTATCTCTTTCATTGACTTGTGTTTCAATTTCCTCTTACTGATGTTTCTTTTGTGCCATTGAGTTTGAAGAGCCTTGCTGGAGAACTGTAAAAGGAAAGCAAGAGATGAGAAGTTCTGCTTTCTGTGTGTCCTCTGTGAACATTGCACCATCTGCCCCAGGCAACCCAGCTATTCCTTCCCTGTTTTTCTGGGTAGTAAACAGATGTACTCAAAGGAGAAAAGAAAGAGGACAACAAGTGTGTGCTACTCCAGGGGCGGGGGATAGGAGCCAAGTCCCCCTGCTTGCATCCACATCTGCTAAGGTCTCTCCCTGTCGAGCTCCCACCGAACCTCCTAGAGGACATCGGGTAACCCTGGACAGAGGTTGCCTCTATCCATGGAAAGGCATCAGTCTTCATCCTCTTCAGCTCTTAAAAGCTGGCTCAGGCAACTCCTGTGTTATCCGGCCTCCTCTGAGCTGCATCCTCACTGGTAGGCACCTCCTTCACACAGCTCCACCAATCCCTCGGCCCTGGGTGCTGCCTCTGTAGCTGGCTCCTATCTCTATGGTCAGGCTCATTGCTCTGTAACAGACACCATTTTATGTCTGCTTTAGTTGACTGGGATTAGCATATTAACTTGCTGAGGTTGCTGTAACAAATTAGAGACTGTAAGTCATTAAACATCAGAAAGGAACTGTCTCTCAGTTCTGGAGGCCATGAGTCTGAGGTCAAGGCGTCAGCAGGGTTGGTTCTTCCTGAGGGAGTGGGGGACAACCCTTTCATCTCTCTGGGCAGCTGGCGATCTTGGGTTTCGAGGCCTCACCTGGCTCTGTGCTTTCCTGTTCCCATGACAGTCTCTTCCAATGGCGTTCTTCTCATCAGGATTCCAGTGGGCTTCAGGGCCCACCCCACTCCAGCATTACCTCATCTTAACCAATTATAGCCATAATGACTTACTTCCAAAAAAATAATCCTATTCAAAGATACTAAAGCTTATGACAACTTCACCACGTAGATTTCATTTCCATCTTTCTTCAGTAGGATTTTACTGTAGTTACTTTGGTATCAAGTAGCTAAGGGTGTTTCCGAATCCCAGCCGGACCTCCTGGCACCCTCCCTTGCCCCTTCATCTTGCTATTCCCCCTCCCCACCCTGTGGTCAGTTGATCTCCTCTAAACATCCCATGCCCTTTGACCCCAGGACTGGGCTCTGCATGTTGTTATACATAGATAGTTCTTATTCTGCTCACCCCTGCATTACTCTTCTTTGCAATGTTCTTTCTCTTGCTTTTTTTTTCTCTTTTTAAGTTCGCGAGTGAACAAACGAGGGGCATGTGCCGCATTCTGTGGAGTCTGCACACACGAGATGTGACTACAAAGCCTTCTGTCTTACTCATGGATTAAGCCCCATTTTCTGCAAACATATCTTAAGCACATGTGGAGTTTACTGTTGCGATCAAAACTTACAACAAAGGCAATCTGATATAAATGTAATGACATGTATAATGAGTATTATGTTGCTATGTGTTCATAAACCATAAGCAGCTCAAATAAATGCCATTTAATACTTGATTTCTTCATAGGCAACGTAAACATGTAGTTTTTAAGCTCCTTGTACAGAGGCTATAATTAATATTCAGACAAGCCAACAGTTCCCCAACCACACACAATTTAAACAACAAAGTTCCTAGATTTTACTCCCTAGTAATTATTATCCAACTACATTTGAGAGCTTGTTTTATGTCAAGCACTGTGCCAGGTGCTGAGGACACAGGGAAAGTGGCGGCATAGTCTCTATCGTCAAGCAACCCTAGTTCTCCGAGTCTCACTCCCAGACTAGAGCACCAAGGACTGCTGATTCCTGGGCACCACTCCCCATCTCCCCAGCTCTCACACTGCCAGCCTCTGCCCATCATCATAAAAGTCCCTTCACAGTGCTTCCAGGTCTGTCCCCAGCCTCCAGCCTCAGGGTTCAAGTCTGTGGAAACTTAGTCTGTACACCCATGGGTTAATGTTGAAATAAAGTGAAGTGTCAAAAGAATTGTTTCCATGTGGTCTCAGAATAGAGTGCATATCAAAAAAAAAAAAAAAAAACAGACAAGACACAGTAAACAGATCCTTAGAGATCAAAAGTACAGGGGGAGACAGGTCAGGGCTAGAAGAAGAGCAAAGAGTAAGGATGGGGCTGGAGAAGCTGAGTTTGCCCCATAGACATGGGCTTTGGCAAATCTGTCCAGGCCCAGGGGCTGTCTTACTGGGCAGGGGCTAGAATGGTTCTTCCTCTCAGCATAACTGAAAAGGTGAGGGCAGAGAGGACAAAAGAAACAATAATGCATGTTAGGAGCTTGCTATAAGCCAGGAGCCAAGCTAAGCCCTAAATTCACTTTTTCTTAGTCATTATCTGAAGTACACATTACTACTCTTCAGCAGACGAAAAATACTATTTTTTTTAAATGCCCAAAATCAAAACAGTTAATGTGTGGCAAAACAAGTTTAGAACCAGGTCTTTCCAAATTCAAACCCATTATTCTTAAGTGTTCCACTCTACTGCATTTTTTCTTTTTTCTTTTTTTTTTTTTTTTTGCAGTGCTGGGGATTGAACCCAGGGCCTTGTGCTTGCAAGGCAAGCACTCTACCAACTGAGCTATCTCCCCAGCTCTCTATTGCATTCTAGAAAGATACCTACAGTGTTACTTAAACTTGAACCAAATGGGAGCATGATTGTAGACATGAAGAAATGACACCCCTGTCCTCGTCCCTTGCTTTCTGGTTCTTATAATAAAGTTAAACAAAATATCTTTGAAAATAAAAGGGGTTTTCAAAAGTAAAATGTCAATATACATGATGTTTGATCAAAATGTAAGTGGTCAGGGGGAAGGTCCTAAAATCGGAAAGGAAGCTATCTCTGGTAAAAGGAGTCAGAAAGCAGACTGACAATGCCTGAGATGCAAGTCCTTGAGATGACCCTTTTACCAAATCTGGTTTTATTGTTATGCAGCCAAACACAAAGAAATAGAGGCTGGATCCATGGGCTCCGCATGCCCCATCTCAGCCCCCAGGTGCTGCCCAGGATTTTAGCTTTCAACCATGAGGTAGGCAGTCAGAGCTCCAGCTCAGCTTGAGGGCAGAGTTTAGAGTTAAAAAGTTACTCTTTGTCCTTTTATCATGTTAAGAACAGTCCATGGAGAAGGTTCTAATGGGACTAATGAGCCTGAGAAGTGAATTTCTAAATGCCAGCACCAAAATTCCTTCTCTCTTGTGCTGAGAGATGGAAATGATGACTTGGACTTCACTTATGACCATCCTTTTAGGTCAGAAAGATTCAGAACATTGCCTTCAGTTAAGTAACCAACCAGTTTAATGGATAGTAGATGGGCATTAACTCAAAAGTTCAAATAAAAATTTTGGCTCAGTGCTTGTGCCTCCCTCACAAGGTCTTCATTCATCATCCTGGTGAATTTATCAAGGTCCAGAACATAGCTGGGAACCTAGCCAGCTCAGATATATGAATTGTCAGCACTTCTCTTTCAGGAACAACTCACATTTACCATGCTCATAGGGTAGATATATAAACATGATGCCAATATATTATGTATGAAGAGCAAAGGCCATCACAGGGACTGCAGGGCTTTGAGTTCACATTGCCAATACATCTCTTGTGGAGAGCACACCTTCATGTGTGCCAGATCACATTGCAAAGAATGTTTGGTGGCCTGGAAATCATAGGAAGAGATAAAGAGCAAACATGCAATTTCATCAGCTTGAGAGGATCGAATGGAACCACCCAACAGAACACAGGTATGTTGGTGTTTTAGTCAGTGTTTTCTCTGCTGTGAGTATAAGAAGTGACCAGAGCAATTGTAGAGGAGGAAGAGCTTATTTGGGACTCATGGTTTCAGAGGTTTCAGTCCATGGACCGGAGGCTCCATTCCTTGGGGTTCGAGGTAAGACAGAACACCATGGTGGAAGAGTGTGGCAAAGGGAAGCAGCTCATATAATGATCAGAAAGCAGAGAGAGAGAGAGAGAGAGAGACTCAACTTGCCAGATACAAAATACATATCCCAAAGCCCCGCCCCCAATGCCCACCTCCTCCAGCCACAGCCTACCTGCCTTCAGTTACCACTCAGTTCCACTCAGTTAATCCCATTAGGGGAATTAATTCACTGATTGGGTTAAGACTCTTACAAGCCTCATTTCTCCTCTGAACATTCTTGCATTGTCTCACACGTGAGCTTTTGGGGGACCCCTCACATCCAAGCCATAACAGTTGGCTGAGGTTCCTCCTCCCTGTGGATGCGCCCTGACAAGGTTTCAGCCAAAACGTAACCAATTATTTCAGTCAGCTTTTCACTGCTGTGACCAAAAGACCTGACAAGAACAACTCTAAAGGAGGAAAAATTTATTTGGTGCTCATGGTTTCAGAGGTCTCAATCCATAGATGGCTGACTCCATTCCTCAGGGCCTGAGGTAAGGCAGGACATCATGGCAGAAGAGTATGGTGGAGAAAAGCAGCTCAGAGCATGGCCACCGAGAAGCAGAGAGTTCTCCCCTCAGCAATGCCAAGATATATACCCAAAAGGCATGTGCCCTCCTGCCATACCTACCTGCTATAGTTACCACCCAGTTAATCCCTATCAAGGAATTAATGGGCTGATTAGGTTAAGGCTCTCATAACCCAATCATTTCACCTCTAAACTTCTGAGGGACACCTCATATCTAAACCATAACTCCAATGCTTTTACTTGTCTCACCTCCCCCTTAAATATGATAATACATTTTATCTGATTTCAATCAAATCTTGTAGACCTAAGAGCCACTCAGTCTTTTTAAAGTAACTTCCAAGTTTTTATCTATCATTTGTTTATCTTAAAAATAAATTATCTGATAATCTTATGTCCCTCTTAAAGAAAGACCTTTCAAGCCATAGGGAAAGCATGTAAACTCCCAGGCCCTAGCAACAGTGTGCATTTTCACACCATCAGAGAAGAGTGTGAGATGAGAGGCAGAATGTTAAGACCAAATGACTCGCCCTGGAAAACCAAAAAGAATTCAGTACTGGTAGACTCTATATTTTATCATCCATTCATTTACTCCTTCATTCATTTCATCTCTTGAGAGCCTACTGTTGGCTGGAAATAATCTAGACATAGAGAAATAGTAATGAACCAGCTTCCGTGAGCCTTAAATTCAAGTGGAAGGCTGGAGACAGACCACAAACAAAACAGAATAGCAGGTAGTGGCAAGGACCTAATAAAAATAAAACACATCTTATGGAATTATTGAGGAGGGCAGTTGGAAAGGTCTTCTCCAAGGTGACAGTGTGGAAACTGAGACTCACATAACAGGAAAGAAATGGCCTATATAAGTCATGGAAAGCAGCATTCCACACCAAGGATGTATCTGGTACAAGACTGTATGTCTCTGAATAGCTGAACATGGTAAACATCTCTCACTTTTGAGAATCTCAAAAAGATTTCTCTGGATAGTAATCACATTATAGATATTACCTAGAACATTGAGGGGATAGGAGCCTAAATTTTAAATGTCTGTCAATTCCAGGAATACCCCTAGAACCTGTAAACTGTGGAGACAGAGCCATTTTCTCATTTAATTTACCCCACCAGTAAGCATGTGATAGATTATTAGGACAGTAGAAGAGAACCACATACTCTAGGGCTGTGTTCCTGCTGTTAAGCTCCTCCCTCCTTCACCAATCCCTTTAAAGGCTGCTGTAATGCCGGCTCGGTTCTCAAGGCTCTACCAAATTGATGGCATTGACCATTGATTCTCTCATATATGCATTTAATTTCTTCTAAACAAGGAGAGACTTGCTTGATCAGATTTTCATTCTTTCACTAAATCTTTGTCCTCAGGGCAGCAACAAAAAGAACCAATAGCCATCAGATTTGGGGGCTCTCCTGAAATGGGTGGTCTTTATCCAGATTCTAGCCTCTGGTTTTCAATTACTGGGGTCACATTTGGTTCTCATTTCTCACAAAGAATTAGAGTAGACAAGGAAGAAAAACAACAACTAGAAAAACAGCAGATACATTTTTAGTGCCCTGAGTATTTCATGTCAATAATATTTAGTACTGAGCCAAAAGCAGCCCTTGTGAGGGGAAAGGGAGGGAGTATTTTGTCTAGGTCAGTCCACAGAGTAACAACGTCTCAGCTTGTGGTTTGTGGGTTTCCTTTGGTGTATTCTGTCCCCCTAGATACTTTGCTGTTGTTTCCTAATTTAAAACTCACCATTTTAAAATGCTCAGTGTTTTCCTACTCAGTGTCAGAAAATATTCAAAACGTTCTAGTTTAATAGAAATTTGTTATAAAAGCATGCAAACTCATAAGTGTAGGAACTTATCTCACAAACATCCAACCTACATGTCACTCACGATTTTTAGGACATTGTTCCTATTGTATTGATGTGTGATGGACGTCAGCATACTCAAATCTCTCCAAGTGCCTACATAAGTGATACTCCAATGGGAATTAGTCACCACCATTAGAATGAGCAAAACATTCTGAAATTCTGTTGCCAGACATAACCCACAGACTTCCAAGTGCTTCCTGCACTCCTACTTTACTCTTACATGACAAAATTTAACTTTATTTACTCCTTAGAGCTTCAGCCATAGTGAACTGAAATTGTTCTAGGCCTACACTTGTGTTTCCTTCAGTTACATAAGCCCCCTTTCCCTCCATATGTGTTTCTCTGACTTCTCCTTTACCAGCTAAGCGTGTGGTATGCAGTGACCAAAGGTTTCAGAAGTTAATCTGGAAGTTCTTAGAACTGGACGTTATATAATCAGTAACAGTGCCTTGAATATTCTTTCCAGAGAACTTCAGAGGAAGTGCATAATACTTTTTGCACAATTTTGAAATAATCAGAATGTCACTCCAAATAATTGAACTCTGTATTTATCAATTAAATAAAAATCTTTAAACCTAAAATCTCCAAGTGCATCTTTAATCAATCAGACTTTAAATCTTCAACAATTAAGTTGCTTTTTAAAAATATCTGAATTTTCTGCCTAGGGTGAAGGTGCAAAGATTTTATTACTAGAGAATTTTGAAGGCAATGAGAGAATTGTTAATGAAATGTATAAAGTGGATATGCAAATTAAAAATGCAAAAACCACTCGAGTATCAACAAAGCTTCATTATCTCCTTTTTAGAAATTTTAAAACTGTGGTGATATTGCATTAACTTTCCTGTGCTTCAACTGATTTACCAAGACTTTGGGTAAGTCAGTTTCCTTCAGAATACCTCAGCTTCTTTCCATTTGTGAAACAAGAATGGGAACATCTCTAAACAGATTTCTCTAGAAAGCCCTGAAATTGCTTCAAGTGAAGGAGTTACCTAACCAGGAAGCACCTCTGTTGTATTTTTCTTAGGTGACTTTACAGAAGTACTTTGAATGGTCACACTCAGTCCCCTGGAAAATCCTACCAACCCAACTCAATAATATTACCATCCACTCTTGGTAGATGGCCCTCATTTGCTGCTAGAGTTATCAGAGCATTGCTTAGGGAAGCAAATCAACTCTTCTAAAGTGATGTATTGAATGGGAACTCAATAACCCACACAAGTGTGCACCCTCTTTTAGACACCCCAGCAAATAAAAACGAAAACACCATGGAACTCCTGACAACAATTTATAACTAATACCAGGTGGCTTGCCTTTGATACCAAGCTATTTGCTGTAGTTTCTAACTAAACTTTACCTAGAACTCTGCTGGCTTCTACCCCCAGAATTGCTCGAAATTCCCAGATGGGTGAAGGCACTTTACATATTCTACCTGTGCCCTGAGGTTGCCTTCCTGAGTTCACTGTGCCCTACTCAAAACCTTGACAAACCATAAATTTGTGTATCAAAATTGCTTTGATTTGATATATAATGCTTATTTTGATTAAAACTGCACAATACATTTTTGTGCTCCCAGTACATATGAATGCCCTACATGTTAACAGATATTAATGGACCTGTATGCTAAGCGCATACCATCATAGAGTAAGGTTCTCTCCCTGTTGTGTGTCCACTAACACTCTATATCTTTCAAGTGGAATTGATTTTATTCTGCCTTATCCACTGAATGTTATAGAAGGTAGAATTCTAAAACCATCAAAGTGCCCCTCACTGTTATGTAGTCCCCTCTCCTGGAGTGTGGAAGGACCGGTGATACTGGGGAACAGCACTCTCATGGTCAGGTCATGTTATATGTCCTCCTTGACCAAGCCTTACCTAGTCAGAGAAGTCTGAAGTGGACAGAGGTCTTCCTGGTAAAAGGATTTGAAGTGTGAGAGGGATTTGATACAAAAAGGAATTTCTGAGACTGGCATTGAAAATAGAGGGGACACATGGCAAGGACATGAGGGTATCGTCTAGCAGCTGAGAAGCCCCTTCAACCAGCCAGAAAATAGGGACTCCATCCTAAAATTACATGGAACTAATGAGGACCCCAAGCCTCCAGATAAGACCCTATACAGAAGATAAAGCTTGAGCCATGCCCAGGTTTGCAAATTACAGAATTGTGAGCTGATAAATGGGTGTTGGTTTAAGTCAATAATTTATGGTAATTAGTTACACAGAAAAGAAAATTCACATAAGTGCCTCATTCCAGTGCTAAATGGTAAACTATCTGAAAACCAAGTTGTATACATTTCTGTGAATCCCGTATTTGTGCATGTACCCCAGTTACCTTTAGAAAAAAATGTTCTAAGTTGACATTCCACTGAGAAAAGATCCTGTTTCCTTAATTGGCTTATTATATATGGGACATTTAAATCAGTCCTACTCATGTAAGACTCATTGATTTTGGACCTGGGTTCTTGTTCTGGTCCTGGAGAGAGATGGCTCAATGTTTTCAAGAATAAAACAGGTGATTCGTGCTTCCAAGTACCATGAGATGAGGAGGAGGTCAGAGGTGAGGGATTGGCTGCTTTTCTGAAGTTCTCACTCCTTCCTCATTGTTGTTTTATTGTTCGCCACCTGCCCCAGTCCTAACGCTATATTGTAGGAACATCTAAGCGGGTCTGTGAAGGCTTGGGAGTTAATTGGATGTAAGAGTCAGCCAAATGGAAGTTAGCCAGGAGCAAAGAAGGGACAAGCATTCCACAGCATTCAAAACTAAAAGGATGTTGTGTAAAATATCTGGGGAAAGAGGAGAACTGGCTGTCCAAGAACTCCTGTTACTTCAGTGTGACTCAAGTCTAGCATAGAGAGGATGGGGCAGGCCCTCAGACAAGGGAAATAAACAGGAACTAGAGACTATAACTTGGCCTCTGCCTCTTGACTTCAGACCAACTTTTGGTGTGGGGCACCAGGAAGGCCTAGGGTAATCCAAAGCCCAGCGGGGTGTCCACTCTGGTACCAGGTAGAAGCTTGTGAGCTTGAGGTCTTCATGGGTGGCTGGCTGACTCAGAAGCTTTCTTAGGCTTTTGATAGCTTCATGATAAGGTCTTACTTGTGTCCAAATAGCTTTTATCAAAACCCCAGAGAACTCCCAAATGAAGCCCCATCATGAGTGCCTTCTAATTGTAACAATTTACACAAAATCTGCCAGAAGTGCTAAAGGAGGAATGGACTTCAGTCTGCCCAGATCTAGAAGAACATGAACATGGAACAGGAGAGCTTCTTTGCATCCAACTGAGTTACCCATACTTCTGTGACATGAGCATGCAGGACACAGTCCACAGATGTGAGACAAGTTAAAGTGTGCTCAGTTCTCCTATGTATGTCCAGTCACATATTTGCCCAGTTGTCCATAGTGGTCTCAGCATCTCCACTTTTCTTTAGAAAAATCTACAGTTTCACTAAAGAATGATTCTTATTCCTATGTTTGTTGTAAGTGATAGCAATCACTCCTTCTTATGACAAGTGGATATTTTCAAGGACAATTAAACTGCTCTTATCCTGCACAGAAAGAAGCTGGCTTTCTCTGTGGTTTCAATTTCTAAATCAGGTTCTGCTTCTGGCTATTGCCATTGTGGAACCAGGCTGGAAAGGATGGAGTTAAGGTGAGCTGGGTGCAAAGCAGACAGAGGTTAGAAGTGAAAGAGGCCTTCTCTTCAGAGCAGTCTTTGACATGGAAATGTAGCTCCTGCAGATAATGGGGAGGGTGGAACCCTGCTGCTGCAGGAGCTGAGGAAGATGAGACCAAAAAACAAATGCCACATACCTCCCAGAAAAGAATAAAGAATCAACTGTTGTGCTCCTGGCCACCTCCTCAGAGGACAGAGAAGGTGACAGGGCACTCGTTCTGCCTGAGGTTCTTCAGAGAAGAGATTTGAGGCTACACTCTCAAATGACAGCAACCCACACACAATTAGCACAGTGTAAAGTTTGGCTAAGTTGGGTTTCTTACTTTTCACATTCAGACTGTGAATAAAGGGGACCCTCAGAGGGGAAAAAATAGACTTCTGTTATTTTATCAATGGGTAATCAGTGAAATTCTAGAAAGAGTTTCCCACACTTCGTTCCACCCCAGTTAGGATTTTCTTGCTTTGAACAGCACCTTGTCACTGTCGTTCAAAGTAGAATGCAGCCTGTCGTTTCTTTCCTTCTTCAGAAGGTGCCCAGATAATGTCGGTTGATGAGCAAACAGGGTAACCAGACCGAGGTTTCCTCATCTTCTCTTGTGTAAGTGTAACTGTTGCTTTGAGTGTCCGTTTAAAAGTCACTTTGCAAAGAGAGAGCTGTCAGGATAAGAGCACAGGTCACTCCCTGAGCCTGGAAGCTGGTCCCACACTAAGACCCTATTGATTGAAAGTGCTTAGATAGAATATGGTATGTGCTAAGGAGAAGTTCTCCCAGCAGGCCCACCTCCTCCAGCAGTTCCCCTGACAAACATGGTGGGAAGGGATTATTTTCCTGAGTGTTAGGAGTTCAACCCATTTTTCTCTTCCTGCTAAAGGGACATCATCAGGAAACTGGGGAGAGATACTTTATGCAGGAGGCAAATGGACACCTGGAAGTGTGGTCAGGCCTCTTCAACCTCTCCTTTTCTTCATTGCTTCAGGGACCCACATTCCAGGATCCTTGTTAGGGAAAGAGAAGGCTGCTACTCCATGCTTTTTGTGTTTAAAAACAGAGAGGGCGGTGGTGGGGCGGGGGGGAGATACTGCAATAGAAAGCAAAGGGAAAATGGGAACCACATTAATTTTCAGAGGTCACTGGAGATGTCACATTAATTCACTGTAGTCATGGTTTAATGTCTCCCTTATATGAAAACTGAAAATGATTTTATTGATAGGAAAAAGTTAAACGCATTCACACATGCACATGCATATGTAGCACACCTCATGTCTTAGTCTCTTTTCTGCTACTATAACAGAATACCTGAGCCTGGATGATTTATAAGGAAAAGGGTTTCATTTGATTTACAGTTTTGGACGCTGACAAGTTCAAGAGCATGGCACCAGCATCTGACTGGCTTCTGGTGAGAGCTTCATATCACTTCAATTCATGGTGGAAAGCAGAAGGGCATGCCAACACATGAGGAAGAGAGAATGTGAGGGGCAGTCTTGCTTTGTAACAATCCATTGGTGGGAGCTAATCCAGTCCCACAAGAATGACAACTCGAGTACTCCCACTACATGGCATTAATCCATTTCTGGGGTCTCTGTCCTTGTGAACTAACCTGCTACTAGGCTTCATCTCATAACCCCTGCCATTGAAGAATTAAGGTTCCAACATATAAACATTAAGGGGATGCACCAAACCATAGCACATTCTTTCCCACCAGAGGTGGCCCTGGTTAGGCTTGGTTAAGCCTCCCTATGAGCACTTGTGTGATACATATCATTAACTTACTTAGTTTGGCTCACAACTAGAGATCACACTGTACGTATGTTATTACAAGCCTTTCACACTTAGCATTTCATGAACAAATTTCCCTGCCAGCAAATATTTGTCCACATTTATTTTTAAAGGCTACATGTGAGTTGATCCTTTGTCTGATGCTGGACAACATCAGCATCAAAGGCAGATCTTAAATGCAGTAATTGCTTTAGCGTCTGCCGTTGACTCACCGGAATCAAGAGTATGTTTAGGGTGAGAACTAAGGTAAGTCTCTGCTCTTTCAACCTCAGCCTCCATCAGAGAGGTGAGAAAGGAAGGCAGTCTCGTGTCTACAGCTACAGAAAAGCCCCTAAGACAGGAACACCTAAGGGTGCTGAGGAAAAGAGCTGACGAACCCTGAGCTACAAGAGCACCTCATGCTTGTCTTCCCAGAGAGGGGCTTTGGCTGGCCTCGGTGGCCTTGGTCATCTCACTGTGGCTCCTTTCTTAGGTCCTGGATGATTGTTGAAGCCCAAAGAAAATCAAGATAAATATTCTACAGTTAGATGTTGGCTGCAGATGTCTCTGTTATCATGAACTTCACATTTTCAATGTGGTCTAGACCATAGATAAGTCCACTTCAAACTCAGACTGCACCGGAAACTATGAAGGAAAACTGCTTATCTCCTGCTATTTTCCTCTTTTCTTTATTCCTGTCAAAGAAAGTTGCTGTTTGGTCTTCTCCCATTCAGCCTTATTCTGGCTCTTCCCTTTTTCCCAAGATCCCACAGGAAAAAAACAAAAAGAGCCAGGCAGAGGAGGAGACTGCCTGGTTCTCCTCACTGCTTCTGGGTAACATCTCTGGGAGGTTCACTCCCTCCATTTGGGAGCAATGATCGATGTCCTGAGGGTGGGACAAAGGAAGAAAGAAAAGTGTATAGGAATTTCTGGAACTGTCAGTATAAGTTTTGATTAATATAGCTTCCCCTACCTCCCAAGGGATATGAAGGGATATGAAGGTTACATGATTATATCTACAAAGGATCTTTAATATCTCATAGGCTAGAGAGCAAAAAAAAATAACAATAAAAACTCTGTACACATATATATTAAATAGATATGAATAGGTAAATACAGATGATAGATAGCAGATAGATAGATGATAGATAGATAGATAGATAGATAGATAGATAGATAGAAGAGCTCAATTATGACTGACTCTGACCACATATCTCAAAGAGCCCTATCACATTTTCAAGCTCCTTTTTAAAATTACTATATGTCAGAAGCAACTATATATTATTTCAAAATCTGATAAATATTCCAGAAGAAATCAGTCACAAGAAATAAATGAAATGTAATAAGTGCTATGGTAACAACTTGATTTCTTGCTTTGCTTACTAAATGACAAAATTATGTTTAATAGGCAAATAGCTGAAAATAACTCCATAATAAATAATGACATAATTATATAGTAGAATAACTTTCAAATCCACTCTTTATTGTCTCTTCTTACCACTGCCATTCTAATAATTGACAACATTGTGGAGCGCTTGCTATTTGTAAGATACAGATCTAAGTGTTTTATACCTGTTCATGCATTTAATCTTTATGACTTTATGAAATAACTACTATTCTGATCCTTGATTTAGAGAGAAGGAACCAGAGGCATGGAAAGGTTAAGCGACCTCCTCTCAAGGTCAAGGCCCATTCTAAGTGAGGTCCTCTAGCTCTGTGGTTTCACTTATAACCCCTGGCTCAGCTCTGACTCTCACCAAGCTTTGGCTCATTCCTCCTCTTCTTTCCTGATCAGTCTCTCTGCCGCCAACCTCTCTGGCCCTCCATGACACGCTTAACAGTGCTTTTACCCATATGCATAATCATTCACATTTTCACCCCTATTCAAACTCTACCAACAATTGCCTTCTGCCCATAGGGCAAAGTCCAACCTGCTGTGAGCGAATCCCAGCGTGTTCGTGTTTCATATTCTCGTCTGAAGTAGATACCATTGTCCTCCTGTCACTACAAGTCTCCTCTGTATTTCTTATCCCTCCCTGTTTACATAACTTTGTTACTTTTTAGAATCCAGATGAAATTCTAGGTTCCCTGAAGTCTTCCTCACCCTCAGAGCAAAAAATAACTTCTGGCTCCTCCAAGATCCCACTGTACTTTATACTGTTTTTACAAACGTTATTAATTTTTATGTATTTTTTTTCTTCCTCCCCTATGGATTTTTATGTGCTTCTCCAGATTACAGGTCCTAAATATTAAGGACCTTGGCTTATGCAACTTTAAACTCAACTATTCCTTACAGTATTTTGTTTATCGTAGGTGCTCAATAGATGTTTGCTGAATTGAGTGGAAATTCTGTTAGATTTTGTACTTGGGTTAGAATGCCATATGTTTTTAACTTGTGTCTTTTTCAGCCCTTAGAGAAGAATGGGAGTTTTCTGTGGGCATGTGGGCAGGAATGCTCTCCAGGGTTGGGAAGACCATGACTCATGATGTAACGTCACTGGGTTATCACTTGTGGCCTCATATATATGCTGTAGGAGTAAGAAGGGATTCCACTCCAAAAACCATGACCTTTTTCCTTCTACTTCCTGTTTACTATTCTTTCCAAGGCCCCATCATGACTAGGCCTTACTGAGCACTACAGAAACGTCCCCTATTCTACGCAGGGCACCATCAGATGCTGCAGAAAACAGAGATTGATTCATGGCCTGCTCCCTCTTTTCCTTCTCCCTGTACAAAATCCTCTTCGCTCCCATAAAAGCATTGTCTGCAAAGATGGTGAGGTGAATGTGATTAGAAAGGCATTAATGATACAGGTAATTAAAATATTAGAAAAATTAAAGCAAAAGACAAAAATACAAGACATAAAGCTTTAAAAGTGTTGGACAAGGAAATGAAGAAACAAAAAGTAAAAGAAGTGATAAAAAGAAAATGAAGAAGAATGGGACGCATCTAAGAGAAAAAGAGAAACTCACTTTTTCTCTTAGAATAGAACTTCAGCCTCTGCTGTGAATCTAGACTCCTCCATCCACAGGTACTCCCTAACCCTGGCTTTCTCAGATGTGTATGTATAATAAAAACTGCCATCCCTCTCCCAATGAAGGAAACTACTAGCCTCCAAAGGACCAAGAAGCCTCAACGACCCTCACCTAACACTTAGGTAAGTTTCTACTTTATACTGCTGTTCATGGTCATCTGTAATGGACACTGTCCAGATTCATTTAAAGAATAGCACTCCTTGCATCTGGACCGTATACCTGGGCCTTATCCTTTTGCCACTCCCTCTTCACCAGTGGAACCCGTTTCCCTCATTTTCTCTTGCTAACTGTCATGAACCATAGACTCTAGTATACATATAAAATTGAGGTCAGTCAAATAATACTGAGATAATCATACATAAAATGCAGAGAATCACAACTACAGTCGTCACATTAAGTCAATCATCCTAGTGTTAGTTCCAAATATCAATGACTCTTTCCAGCAATTCTTTTTCATACTTCACTTGTAGCCTAGGGACTTTCTACATACTTGTTCCAGATCCTGCAGATCAGTGCATTCCTTTTGAAGACTTTTATTTCACATTTTTTTCTGATTACAACCACCATATGTTCCCTCTGTAGCATAAACTTGATAAATCTTTCCTGAGCCCTGTTCCTAAGACTCTGATGCTCTCTTCCTCGATTCTGGGTATTTCCTAAAATCTGTTCTCCAACTGCGAATTAGCTAATCCTTGTTGAAATCTAACCAATTTTAAAAATTAAAAATCTTGTAACAAGAAAGAAAAATTCACAAATACAAGTTAAGATACAAAGATTATAGTTATACAAGTAAGGAATATTTGAGTCCTTTGCAGGCAGATTGACAGGCCACTACACAATAAGAGAGATAAAAAGAAATAGTCTTATGGTATCCATATAAGAACATCAAAAATAGATTATAAAGGACAATATTCTGCTTTCCTCTGTAGTTTTTAGAATTTACCTGAAATACTGTATTCTGGATTAGGAAACACATTGAAAAACACGCTAAAGAATTTCCGGAGCACAGAAATGACAAGTAAGAAAAAACAGAAACTTTATTCTGATCAAAATGAAGCAACGAGAACTTTGCCACCCCTGCCTAAACATAAACAAACAAAAAACCTGGATAAAATGCAGAAAACAAAAATTTTCAAGGCAATGAACACCAGGCAGCAAAGGAATGATTCCTGAGACAGATTACAAGCAAAGTGTATTTTATGATCATTCTAGGTAACCATCTGAGAGATGTCAGGTAGTGACACCAGGAAGAGGTGGGACCTAGTGGGCTTCCTGACTTGAGGTGACAGAGGAGAGGGTCCAAGGAGAGGAGGCAGCTGGAGTTCAAAGAGCAGAGAGAAATGGGCAGAGAACAGAAAAGTAAAGTGGCTATAGTACTATCAAAGAAGAGAACAAATCAAACAATATTTCTAGGGGTCGAAGTATTTGTCTTACAGTGATATGAGTTGATTCATCCAGAGGACATAACAACACTAAACATTTATGCATCTAATAACAGAGCTTCAAAATATAGGACATAAAACCTAATGGAAGCATAAGAAGGAACAGATAAATTCACAATTATGTTGAAGATGTAAGTACTCTTGTCTCAGTATTTGATGGAACAAGTAGATAAAATAATCCAGAACATACAACACTTGAGGAGCACTATCAACCAAATTAACCTAATTTACATCTATAAAATAATCTACCCAACAACAGAATAATACTCATTATTTTCAAGTGCACATGGAACATTTATCAAAATAGCCATAAAACCAGTTTCAATAAATTCATAAAATTTTAGTCAATTCTACCACAAAGGAATGATAGTAGAACTCTATAACAGAGATCTCTAGGAACCAAATAACAGATTTCTACATAATACCACAGCAAAGAATTCAAAAGGTCCCTGGAAAGTACACTGAATGAAAAGGAAAAGATTGCATATCAAAATTTTTAGGATGCCACAAAAACAATCTTTAATGGGGAATCTTATAACACTCAATACCTGTATTACCAAAAAAAAGTTTCAAATAAATGAATCCAACTGCAATGATAAGAAATCAGAACAGGGCCTGGCAAATTATAACTCTTGTGCCAAATCAAGACCTGTTTTTGTAGATAAAGTTTTATTGAAACACAGTCTTGCTCATTCCTTTATATTCTTCAACAGTTTACATACTACAATGGCAGAGTTGAATAGTTAGGTAGAGATTGTGTGGCTCACAAAGTCTAAAATACTGCCACGTTGTCCTTTGTGTAAAAAGTTTGCCCACCCCCAAACTGGACAAAGAAGAGCAAATTAAACCTAAATCATAAAGAAAAAATAATAATAATAAGGATCAAGACAGAACTAGTTAAAATTTTAAGAACACAAAGTGAATACAGAAAGCTATGATTGTGGCAGGAAAACAAAACAAAACAAAACTACCAAAGGGATTAATCTCTAGCCAGACTCATCAGAAAACACAAATTATCAATATGAGAAATAATGGGGTGCTATCACTCCGGATCCTACAGAAAATAGGAAAATAAGAAAATAACAAGAATTTTATACTAATAATCTGGACAATTTATGAAATGGACAAATTTCTTGAAAAACAAGTGAAAAAGTAGACAATCTGAGTAATCCAATATTTATTAAAGAAAATTAATTTGTAACTACAAAACTTCTCACAAAGAAAGTCCCATGATTTCACTGGATAATTTTCCAAAATTTAATGAACAAATAATAAATTGCAAATTTCTACAGAAAATTGAAAAAGAAAGATTCTTCCTTTTGCAGTATGTAAGGTTAGCATTATCCTGATACTATAACCAAGGACATTATGACAAGAAAACTCTATACTAATGTCCTGTATGAACAAAACTGAAACTATCAAATGAAGTCCAACAATTTATAGAAAGGATGATACATCATGAAAGAATAGAGTTTATCCAAGAAAAGCAATGTTGGTAAAATTTTGACATAACATTTGAAAATCAATCAATTTTATCTTATTAACATTGGAAAATAAAAACCATATAATGATCTCAATAGAAGAAGGAAAAGCATTTGACAAAATCCAACATCTATTCCTGATTTAAAAAAAAAAAAAAACTACCAAATAGGAATAGAAGGGAACTTTCTCAACCTGATAAAAGGTAGCTATAAAATGTTCAGCTAACAGCATGCTTAATAATGAAAGATTATTTCCCCCTAAGGATCAGGCAAAACACAAGGATATCTAAACTTCTATCTAACATTGTACTGAAGGAATAGTTAGTGAAATAAGGAAAGAAAAGATGTCCAATTGGAAAGGAAGAAGTAACACTCTATTGTCAAACAGCATAATTGTGCAGCAAAATCCCATGGCACCTACAAAAAGACTTGCAAGACTAACTAGTGACTTTATCAAATGTCTTAGTGTATTTAAGTGGCTAGAGTAAAATACCAGAAAGTGAGCAGCTAATAAACAACAGAAATTTGTTTCTCACAGATATGGAGCCTGGGAAGTCCAAGATCAAAGCACCAGCAGATTCCTTATCTGGTAATGGACTGCTTTCTCATTCATCGATGGTGCTTTCTCGCAGAATCCTCACATAGTAGAGGAGCAACTAAACTTCCCTGGACTTCTTTTATAGAGACTAATATCATCCATGAAGCCTCCACTCTTAAGACCTAATTACCTGCCAAAGGCTCTACTTCTTAACACCATCACCTTGGGTATTAGGATTTTGACATCATAATTTTGGGGGAATACAAACATTATGGCCATAGCATCCAAGTCACAGAAAATAACATAAAAAGCAAATCATATATTTGTAAGCTGGCAAAACAAATCTGGAAATTGAAAGTTCCAATTAAAGAAATTTTTAAAATATGGATTACTTAGAATAAATTTGACAATAGATGTGCAAAACCATTAATGAATATCTGCAAAATGCTGTTAACTAAATGGAGAAGTACAATCCTCCACTGAGGTGTCAGCACTCCCCAAATTGACCTAGAACTCAATTCAATCCCCATCAAAATTCCAGTAGGAACTCTTTGTGGTAGGAATTGACAAACTGATTCCCAAACTCATATGGAAAGCATAATACTTAGAATAGTTGCAACAACTTGGACTAGGTTGAATGAAGCTGAAGAACTAATTCAACCTGATTTCCAGACTTAAAAAAAAAATTACATAATGATGTACATAAAAACAGACAAATCAATAAAATAGAATCAAGGAATAGATCAATACATACATTAAAAACTCAATACTCTATGTGGCACTGAAGCAATTGGATATCTATATAAAGCAAGTTAAATTTCATCTTACCTAAAGCATCAACAAAAAATTAAGTTGAAATTGATTCTAGACATAAATGTAAAATCTAAAACTATAAAACTGTTTTAAAAAAACAGAGAAAATTTTCTTTGGGAACTTGGATTAGGCAAAGATTTCTTGATACAACTCTAAAAGTCTAACTTGATTATTGATTAACTGGACTTCACCAAAATTAAAAATTGCTTTTCAAAGACTATTAAGAGAATGAAAAGAAAGACATAAACTGAGAGAAAATATTTTAAACTCACCTGTCTGATAAAGGAACTGTATCCAGAGAATAAAAGGAACTCTCAAAAGAAAGTAAGTAATGTGAAAAGATGAGTAGAAGACTGAAACAGATTCTCACCAAACAATGTATACAAATGGCAAATAGGCACATTAAAAGGTACTCAGCATTATTAATCATTAGAGAAATGCAAATTAAAACCACAATGCAATGTTACTACACTACATTAGTCTGTTATAATGACTAAAATGAAGAAGATAGACCCTACCCAGTGCTGGTGAGAATACAGAAATACTAGAACTCTCACAACCTGTTGGTGGAATTTTAAAATAGTCCAATCACTTTGTAAAGTAACGTCACAGTTTTCTGGTCTGGTTTTCAGACTTTGACCTGTGATATGATCTAATCATTTTAATCCTAGCTATTTATCCAAAAAGAATTAAATTTCATGTCTTTACAGGCTTGTAAACATAATAGCTTTTTTTTGTAATATCCAACGGCTGGTAAATGACCAAATGTCTATCAATAAGTGAATATATGAGGTACATTGTAAGTCAACATAGTGAGGTAGAGGCGTACAATGGAATATTATTCAGTAGTGAGAAGGAATAAACTACTGGTACACCCAAATATCAGGAGAGATCTCAAAATAATTGCTCCAAATGAAAGAAGCCATACCTTACCCACCTTTCAAACAATAGTATATCAGAAAATGAAACTAATATGTAGTGATAGAAAGGAGATCAGTGGTCCCTTGGGTCTGGAAAAAGGCAGGAGGGAGAAAGTCAAAAAGAACCACCAGAAAGTACCACCAAGCATCCAAGGGTCACAAGAAAAGTCTTGGGAGTGATATATGTCCTTTATCTTGACCTTGGTAGTGGTTTTGTGGGTATACACAGATGTCAAAGCTTGATCAATCATATATATATATTTTTTTTGAACTGGGGATTGAACTCAGGGGCTCTCGGCCACTGAGCCACATCCCCAGCCCAATTTTGTATTTTATTTAGAGATAGGGTCTCACTGAGTTGCTTAGGGCCTCGCTAAGTTGCTAAGGCTGGCTTTGAACTCGCGATCCTCCTGCCTCAGCCTCCCGAGTCACTGGGATTACAGGTGTGTGCCACCACACTCAGCTAATCATATACTTTTAATATGGTCACCTTATTCAGTGTCTACTTCAATGCATCAGCCATTTCTAAGTATTCAAAGTTTCCACATGTCAAGATTTTCTGTTAAGAATAGTGTGCTCTGAAAAATTGAGCAACTTTTAATAGACTCAATAAATTGTTTTTAAAAAAGGAAAAAAAGAAATAACTGATAGAGTCAGAAATATTTAATCAAGAAAAGAGAAAAATTAATGGGAATAAGATGCACATCACTGAATACTATCAAGGCTTAAGTGGACCAGATAGTTCTAGAACTGTACAGGAAGAATAATAGTCATAGAAATATATACAACCCACTCAATCCATGATCTGTGTGATCTAATGTTAGACTGCTACAGTCACCAAGGGACACAGTCCAGCTAGTTAACATAAGAATAATTGAACTCCCTCCCTTGCATGACTTACATGACATAAAGTATGTAGTTTCCAGCAGCACCCCCTAAAATTTTCCTTTCCCTTCCATTATTTTTCTCCTACCACAGGTTTTGCACCACATTTTACAGAAATGTCTTCCCCTGACCCATCTGCTTTTTATTCTTTCCCTTGCCATTCCTGATTCTGTATCACAAAAATCTAAACAAATACTCTTGCAATAGCACATCTGTCCTTGCAAGTCAAAGGAAGGGAAGAAACTGAGTGAGACACACTATTCCTCTTGACCAGTCGAGGGTTGAGGAAAGACATTCATGTAATGTCTTAATGACACTGAGGTTATTGAGAGCATGGGCTCTAGAGCTGGAATTTTGGGGTCCTCTTTCCTGTTCTATTTGATTACCTCTGTGACAGATAAATGTATCTAATCTTTCTAAACATCATTTGCCTCATCTGTAAAACAGAAAAAATAATTCCCTAACTCTTTGAGTCTCCCTGACTCTTTGAGCTTTAAGAGATTTAATATATGTGACATACTTAGAAACATCCTGGCACATAGGAAGCTCCCTATAAGTACTCACTATTCGTGTGTAAATAGTAATTTTTACCTCTTCACACAAAGATATTTTTGAGGAGTCAGAATGGAATGGGCAGCTTCAAGAGGCAGGGAGCTTCCTGTCTCGAGACATGATCAAACCGATACCAGCGGGCTACATCATGGGGAAATTGCACATCAGATTAATTCATTTGATATTGACTGCACCAGGAGCCACTGAAGTCCCTTTCATATGAGTGTATTTCCGTGCATCTTTTTTCCATCTTGGTTATTTGTTTCCTGCTTCCCTCGTACGTTCATCCACCCTAGATCAGAGCATCTTGAATTCTCTTGATCCTGGGCTTTTTTTTTTTTTCTTTAGCTTGAAGGTGTTTCATAAAAAGCCTTCTTTCAGATGACAAAACTGACAATTCATAAAAGAGGGAAATAAAAATATGAAAAATGTTAACCTCACAGGAAATCAAATATTTGATAATATAAAGAATGTCCCTGCCTTATGTACACACATGCTTTTAAAGCACTCAGAATTTAGTTTTTAAAAAATGTAAAATGTTTTCAGCCAGTTGACACCCACACAAAGCAAGTCTTTCTGCAAGATGGATGAAAGAGAAAAACTAATTTGAAGTTAATATCTTCCAAATAGAGAATTATCAGGTATTTAACTATAAATCTCATGTCTGTTTTCCTCTTGTCCTACTTATTTTGCACTCAGGAAAAAATTTAAGTAAACATATTTTTTTACCCCAGTGTTCAAAGGAAGTTTTATTTCTATCAGTGCTGTCAGAGACGATGCGAGGATATCCTCACATCTAACTTTACCTCCTTTATTCTGTCAAAGGCTACCTCCACCTTCTCGGAGAACTTGCCATCTTCAGCCTATACCTTGAATCTTCCTCATGTTTCCAACTTTCCCCTTTCAACCTGCAAATACTAAAATCATATTCACTAAAATCTTTTCTTTGACCTTGGATCCATTTCCACCTACCAACCAACCAATCTAGTGCTTCCATATCTTGTGTTCCCCACTACCTCTCTCCTCTGCCTTCTGCTGACCTTTGCTCATCCTTTTGGATTAGCTCAGATATCATCTGGCAGCTGTGACATCATTCGTACCCCCAAGTTCCAACAAGAGTAGCAGGTATCCCTCAAGGGCTAACATAATACTCCAAAATAATCCATTGGAATTACTGGTTTTCTCAGTAGCCTTGAGAGTGGGGCCACTTGGGTTGGCTTGGAGTAAAGAAAGAGAGATGAATGAATGAATGGGAAGGTCATGGACAGTAGGACCCAGGGAGGGAAATTCTCTTACTGTTTCCCTAACTTCCCTCATGACCTGCCCTAAATTAATCCACCAAAACTCCTCCCATGACCTGGCACTGCCTGCCCAAAGGCCCACCAAAAGTAACTAACTCCTCCCATGACCTGGCTCTGCTACAGACCCTCATGGCTTCCCATCACCATTCCCCATCCCCAGAGGATGTGCCCCTCTGGTGCTGAGGAAAGTATCACTGGTCCCTGAGGTCTGCCTCCATCTTCTTTTTCTTTTTGTATTCTCTTTCATGTGCTTTCAGAATGAATGAATGACATGATTCTAGAAAAATGCACATGAAAAGAAATTGGTGGATATATACTCTAACCTTGATATGTACATTTTGTGGTTGAACTTCAAGTTTTTCAGACCAATTAGACCAGTAGTCAGTAATCTCTTCGACCTGAATTCTGCCTATGTATGCAATACTGTGTAAGCGCCAATGTAGAACTAGTGGCCATTTGATTGTTACCCTCCAATCAGTAGTACCATGGTGAATGCATACCTTTTCAGAGGCCATTTGGTCTCTGTGATCTACATAACTTCTCTTGACATTTTTCTTTTCCAAAACTGTCCTTCAGAGATGGCATCCATGGGTGAGCATATTGCCATAGGCATCCCTCAGATCATTAGTTAGTTCCTGGCTGATGTCTATAGAACAGACTGTAACACATACTTTCATACTCAATATCAGAGAATTGGAGACACAGGACGAACAACAACAACAAAAAAAAACCTTAAACTTTATGTATCCAAGATCACATAATTTGGTGATTGAGTTTTATTTGGGAGACTTTTTGAAAGTTTAACATTTTTAGCTTTGTCTATCTTGCTTTTTAAATTTCTCTTCATTCAGATTATTGTGGGGTATAATTGTATTAAGACCTCAGCTTGTGTTTTTTCATTCAGTCTCCATAACAATTCTAGCAACTTCACCCTAGAATTATAAATTTTACTCCTGTCTTACAGCTAAGAAGACTGAGGTGTAGACTGGTTTGCCATATAGTTAGTAAGGTTTTGAAGTCATGGCAGGCTATCTCCAAAGTCACATTCTATGCTGTATCAGGGCAAACCTAGGAAAAGTTACTCCAGGGAAAAACTGACTATGGAGACCAAGGAATATATTTCCTTATTTAGTAATTGAGTGTGTAGGTTTTTTTGGTTTTTGTTTTTGGAGAATGACAACACTTGGGTCTAAAACGATTCTTCTAAGCAGGTGGGTCACTCCTGGGCCAACAGTCAATGATACAGATTTTTCTTTAGACTATTGATTAGCAAGCAAACTAACAATTTACAGATTTTGTTAATCGTTGTTCTCTTGGTGAGAGAAGTTTTCAATTGTTTTTCAAAACAGTCAAGTAATAGAACCAAAAAATCCTAAGCCAATTTGGATGGGAGAGGAGAGTACTCAAACATTTGTGCTGACATCATTGTTTACCTAGTCAAGACCCTCCTAATATTCTAAGAAAAATAACTCCTCGAGGAAGGTTTCTGTTCTCAGAAAAACATTCCTTTATAATTAAGAAAAAAAAATGCAAGACCCAAGAGACACTTCCCTATCAACAAAGTCATCTCAAACATATATCACTTAATGATCTAAACTAATCAATAGAGAGGACATTTTAAATTTAAACAAATAAAATGAATTTCCTATTACATGAACCCCTCTCTATCCTGTCTTTGAATTAATCACCATCAGATTACACTAAATCAGAGATGGCAGGGGCCCCGGCTAGCTGGACACCAGAGTTTCTCATTTTTTGGTTATACTGTAGATGTCTTCAGAATGAGCTTGGTCTGAAAGATTTTTAAACAGCAACTCTCTTGAGCTTCTAAACAGCAGAAGTTTTTGTGGGTTTTGTTTTGTTGTTTTGTTTTTGTTATTTGGGCAAGAGGTGGAGGATCAAGGGAGGCATGTATATTGTGCATGATACATATTTTTTCCTTAAATTAAAAATAAGAGTACACACACACACACACACACACTCCTCCTCTCATAACTCTTCTGCAATTGGAAATTCTAGGAAAACTGGGAAGGGAGGAAGCTGGGGTGAGGAGAAGGGGACTCTCCTTATGTTCTGAACACTGTGCTTCTTTAACCATGTTCCTGTTGTATTTTCAAGCAAAACAGTAACTTTTTTGAACCTTGAGCAAAGCAAAAATGGCAAAAAGACACACACACACACACACACACACACACACACATACACACACAGAGAGCTGTGTAATAAGCAGGCAGAAGGGAGTGGGAAGCAAAGTGTTCCAAGATGGCAGCGTCCTAAGTGTTATTTTTTGGCTGAGACGAAGGTTCTCCTGGGGCTTTAGGTTGTTTTCCCTAGCTATGGGTTAGGGCGAGGGATAAGGAAGGCAGATTTGTGTCTGTAGCTGATTGGCAGTTTCTGTGAGAAATTATCCACTCCAATAAGCTTTGTTATTTTGGCAATTTCTTTCTCGGAATTGATGGTGCCCTTCACTTTCAGGCGGGGGATGGTATGGGGAATGGTCTGTTGTTTTTAGTGGCTGCTAGGAGGGAGGAGGGGACAGTTAGAGACTGAAAAGGTTCTGGGAGAATGGAATGTTGTTGTTTCTCTGTTTTTGAAGCCTCTCTTCTTTTTGATCATGTTTATGCTTTAAAATTTCACACCAGTGGTCAAAGTAGGCAAGGTATAATTTAACATGTTCCCTGTAAACACAGCACTTGCCTGTGTACAGATAGGCACACAATTTTTATGGGCATTTAAGATGGAGAAAAAAATATTTAATTAATAATCAAAACCTGACAGTCAAGGATTTTAGACACAGCCTATTTTTTGTTCTCCTGTGAGTTTTCCTATCTTTTTTCTGGAGAACACATATAAACCCAGGTGCTATATTTCTTTCTTCCTCAGCTATAATTTAGGAATTTACACTGAAGAAGAAAGTTGTAAATAAGATAAAGTTAAAATATATATTTCAGATCAAGCATTTTACTGTGACATAAAAAAGTGAGCTTCAAGTTTACTGAAAAGGAATATTTCAGCAATTACCACAAGATTCCACAGCTGTTAAACTAGAGAAACTATTTTTCATTCTCGGATTCTAACTCATCAACTCTCACAATTACCTCATAACTAATCAAGGCTTTTATGAAAACGTTAGTAGCCAAAAGAGCTACTTTGATTGCCTTCATTCCATTGACATACTATTTACAGGCATGTTTACTACCGCTAATAACTTTCTTTTTTAATTTTAAAATTTGTTCACTTGAAATGTGCTTTAACAACAACAATAAAATATGGTCTAAAATATGCGCATAGGATTTAGATAGAGCATCAATTTTCTTAAGCATTTCTTTACAACATGTAATAAAACTGTACTCAGGGAAAAGAAAAAGGATGCAGTTGTTGATGTTGGTAACTGCTGCGTGCAGGTTTGTTTGAGTCTCTTCTCGTTATTTGAGGACACCTGTTTGGAAGAGCTGTTGTAGGAATGGGTGTGTGACGTAACGACACTCAGATAATCAGCCATGCCCAAAGTAGATGTGTCCAGACGTGCATTTATATATTCACTAAGTATTTGACCAAATTTATGCTAGATTTTGCTAATACAACTATGTATCAGACATTAACACTGCTTTTGCTTTACATATAGTCCAATAAGGATATATATTACTACCTCCTCTGCCCTTGTATCAGTTAGCTATGGTGACAACGATGCTGCCTAACAACAACAAATCTTAACATCTTAGTGGTTTACAAGAGTCAACGTTTATCTCTTGCTCAGATATCTGTAGATCACACTCAGCTGATGGAGGTTAGGCTCAATTTGACTTAACCCAAACTTTGAAGTGGGTCTAGGTCTACTAATTCTTCCATGAACCAGAAGCTGTCTAAGTCATGTACTTTTCAAAGCAAAAGGAAAGGGCACAGAAGTGCAAGTTCTATTGCACATTTCAAACATGCATTCCTGTGACACCTGCTAGCAACTCATTGGACAAAATAAGGCACATGTACCAGCCAATCACCTTTGGGAACCAATGGGACAGGGAATTATACTCCATCCCTAGGAAATTGGAATGGTAGTAAAAGAAAAGAGTGAAGCCTTGCTGAATAACATACCATCTCCCCAAACTTTTTTCTCTTTTCATACCATTCATTCTCTAGGAAATATCATCAAATACAGAGATTTCCTTCCTACCCGTGCATGGATAATTTCCTAGCTTATGTTTCTAGTTCAGAATTCTTTTCTTAGTTCTCTAGTTTTACCACCAAAGAATGACTTTGTAACTATACTTAGAAATTTAAAGGTATTTCCAACTTATTATGTCTTAAATAAAAACTCATGATTGCCCTTACTACCTCCGATAGACCAAAAGTAGTATTCTCCTTGTCACTGAAAGCTAAATTATTCATCTATACAAACTAGAAATCTATAGCACTCTGTCTCTTTCAACTTCCAAACCTATTGATCTCTGAGATCAATCTTACCTTCTAAATATATCTTGAACCCTTCACGTCTCTTCATCTTCTCCAGAATCCCCCCTCACTCTTTCAGCATCTCACACTAGGATCACTGTAATATCTATTAGCCAGTGTATCCATTTCCATACTGGCTTTATTTGAATTTCCTTAGTACCTATGCTGGCAACTAGCACAGAATTGATAATCACAAAAAACTGCTGAATAAATGAATAGATATATGAATGCAAGATATACTCAGGAACTATAATACAGGCAACCATCAGCAAGCTCCGAGGGAAGAGCTGGGAGACTGTGCAAAGACAGAGTGTCAGATTTGCCTTTTATCACCACAAGTCTTCTGCCTCTCTCCTTCTTCTTCTCCTTCAAAAGTAGCATTCCCCTTTCTGCTTGGCTCACTTTAAAAAGTTTCCAAAACCCCTTCTCAATAACTGACTTGCAACAAAGGGTCAAATAAAATACTTCACACTGAGGTGCTTATTATCCGCAGTAAATCCCACTCTGCTGAAAGGAACTGGAGGCAAGTATGGACAGCAGCAATGAGTTGGCAAGGTTGAGAATCCCAAGGCAGAATGGAAGTCCAGGTAAGAGCTGGCAATGCTCAAGGAAATCCAGACCAGGGGGTGGGAGATGAAGGAAATGGGAAGAACAGCAGGGCTAGTCAGATGAAGGCCCAGCAGCACTTCTAATCCAAACAGATTTAATCTAAGAAATACAACATGGATACAGCTTCCGAGCAATGAAAAGTGTCCCTTGCAGAGCTAGATCTTGCCTAGGAATGTTTTTTGTCTGAGATGGATGAGCTAAGGAACAAGAGACAAGGTCTGGTATTGTGAGAAGAGACCTGCAGGAATAAGGAAGGATAAAAAGACTACAAATATCAAATTTTAGTAAGAGACACCAGGCACCTTCTGGTCTCCAGAAAATTAGAAGAAGCAGAAATTCTGGAACCCTTAAGTTCACTACCTCCATGGGTTTCTTCCCTCTGTCAGAGAGCATGGACAGTAGTTCCTGGCACCTCATCACCAGAGGCAGCCCTCTCCATCCTGTCCAGAGGCCTTTCTATGGCAACTATAGAAGGTCAATGCTATGGTTTGGATGTGAAATGCCTCCCAAAATTTCCTGTGTTAATGCAGGATTCAGAGAGGTGGTAACTTAGGTAGGTGGAGCATGGCTAGAGAAGGCAGTAAAGAGGGTCATGCTCTAGAAAGATCCATCTTCACTGTGTCCCCACTTTGCTTCCTAGCTGCCATGAGTTGAGCAACTTTCTTCCATCACAACCTTCCACCATGATGTTCTGCCTCACCTCAGGCCCAGAGCAATGGAGTTGACCCACCATGAAATGAACCTCTGAAACGATAAGCCAAAATAAGCATTTCCGGCCAGGTGCAGTGGCTCATGCCTGTAATCCCAGCACTTGGGAGGCTGAGGCAGGAGGATCGCAAGTTCAAAGCCAGCCTCAGCAACTTAGCGAGGCCCTAACCAACTCAGCGAGAGCCTGTCTCTAAATAAAATACAAAATAGGGCTGGGGATGTGGCTCAGTAATCCCCGGTTACAAAAAAAATAAATAAATAAAATAAAATAAGCGTTTCCTCCTTTAAGTTGTTCTTGTCAAGTATTTGATTACAGCAACTCAAATCTGACTGATACAGGTATTCCCCATCCATTGGTGGGCTAAGGCTTGGGATTGCCTCAGAGGTATATACATATTCTCCTAATGGATAAACGGGGCTACATCCTGGTAAAACCATCATAAATTGAAAATAACATAAGTCAGAATGCATTTAACACACATAAGCTGTTGGACATCAAGGCTTAGCAGCATAGTGTACTGTAGGTTATCAGTGTTTCCAGTTATGATTGCATGGCTGACCAGGAGCTACGACTCCCTGCTGCTCCTCTGAATCATAAGGTGGAGTCATACCAAATAGTGTTAGCCCAAATAAAGGTAAAAATTCAAAATTTAAAGTATGATTTTTACTGAGTGCATATTGCTTTCACACTATATAAAGTCAAAAAATCATAAATCAAACCATCATAAGTACATTAAGTGCCTGTACACTTAATGACCAAGAAAGCTCAGTTTATTGTTTTGTTGTTGTTGTTGCTTTAACTTCAAGAGCATGTTTAAGCTAAATGAATAGTATTGATGATGGACTTCTAAACACAGTAGCCAAGAAGAGCACTATAGCATGCCTCAGGAACACTCATAGGCTCTATGACCTTAGCTGATGCTTCCATGGAAACAGCTGCTCTCCTTCAGCACTTGTCCCTGCTCCATGCGAGCACTTGAAGTCAACCTGACTATGGTCACCATCCCATAATATTCAGTGAAAATTCTTAGATGGCAAGTTGTTTTAGTCAGCTTTTTCACTGTTGTGACTAAAAGATCTGACCAAAACAATTTTAAAGGAGGAAAAGTTTATTTAGGGGCTCACAGTTTTAGAGGGCTCAGTCCATAAGAAGTTGGCTCCATTCTTTGGAGGTCAAGGTGTGGAAGCACATCATGGCAGAAGAGTGTGACAGAGGGAAGCAGCTCACATGGTGATCAGGAAGCAGAGAGAAAGACTGCACTAGCCAGATACAAATATATACCCCAAAGTCACATCCCAATTCCCACCTCCTCCAGCTATAGCCTACCAATTCAGTTACCACTCAGTTAATCCCTATCAGGGGATTAATTTACTAATTAGGTTAAGGCTATAACCCAATCATTTCTCCTCCAAACCTTCTTGTATTGTCTCACACATGAGCTTTTGGGGGACACTTCACAACCAAACCATAACACAAGCTGATTTAAAAAGACAAAATTTGAGATATGCATAGTGAGCTCATTCCTGATGTTCATTCAGTGACCTCTTAATAACTTTAGTATAATTAGAAATATCAGTAGCATCTCAGAAACTAAAACAAGTGGTTCAAACTGATGTGGGGTTTTCAATTTATAGTTGGTGACAGGAAATTATTAGCAAACTGTCACCTCCATCAACTATTATTGAATGAGTTGTGCAATAATAAGAATTAAAAATTCTAAATTATTAAATGGTTTTGAAAAAGCTTATTCTGTTGGATGGACATGGTCACTTCAACCTACAGCATTCAGGGAATATTACCCTACCCAATGTACCTCTAATATTATCACCACCTAGGCCTACAGATTCCATAATACACCATACTCCCTCCCAACTACCACCACCTCTATCCTAATGGATAAATCAGCTACATCCCAGTGACATGTTCTGTTGGAACTCAAAAGACTTTCAGAAGAACTGCCACAATCATCACGCTTGCCTTCTAAGCAAAAGGTTGAATCCAACCATGCTTTCTCTTTCTTAAAGTTTGAAAAGTATAAGGGAGTTCTGGTTGTCACAGTTTATGTGGCTGGTGACAACCTAGGATCATCAAAAATAAAATGGTAGACTCAGATTTATTCTCCATAATTTGGTCCCGAAGCAATGCATTAAAAAGACAAATTCTCTTACCTTGGGAATATGTAAGCTCCTCAAGAATGTCTTTGGCAAGTTTTTCAACAAGTCATGGTCAACTGCAATGAATCGATGCACCTATCACAATCTACTTGCCTTTTGTCAAATATAAAATGTAACTAGCTATAAGTCTCCAAAATATGTTTTAAAATAAATTACATCAGATTTAGGTTGTCCATACAATAATGTCACTCATTTGCATCCTAATGTGTTTCCTTAAGGAAGGATAAAAAGTATATCATTACAGTAGTGAGGAGCAACCTACCAATCACTAGCTGCCAAAGATCTTGCTTCTCTCCTTGCACCTTCTTCCAGAAAAGCTCCCTCCTCTAAGAAATGCGTGTTTGAACACCTTCTTTGGGTGTCCCCATAGTGGTGTTTTCTTGTGATAGCACTATCAATCATGTGCATCTCAAGAGAAAAAAATAAAGGGATTTCAGCATTAGGTCTTCTATGAATTTTAAAGAGTATCTGGAAAGAGTGGGCTATCTTCGGCTGAGTTGAGTACCTTGAGCAAATGCAGCCTTACAGCCATCATTAGCCCTCATGCTCCCACTCCCTGCACATTACAGTGGTCATTTTATTTGATTGTAACAATTTATTCATGTCTGCTCCTAAGACTACTAGACCTCCTCTGCAGGATACTATCCTTGAGAGTATGACTGTGTATTTTCATCTTTATGTCCTGAGTCCAGGATAGTGTCTGGCACATAATAAGAAGTAAATAATACTTGAATGACCAAAGGAAAGGGTTGGACGGATGGGTAGATGGAAGGATGGATGGACGGACAGACAGATGGACAGTTAGATGCATGTTATATAGAATAAATACGGAGTATAATGTCACCTAAACCACAAATGCTGCCTTCTTTTATTGAACTTTAAAAGTCCTGACAATGTTTTGAGAACAAAGGTTATGTTTTGACAAAACTAATTTAGTGTTTTGCAAAGCATAATTTTGGAGTCCAAATGACTATGTTTGACAGCCTCTCTCGAAGCAGGCCTGCATTTTGTTTCGACCAGGGCATCGTGACTGACAAGTTATATTTTTTTCTTTGTTTGAAGGTTTTTGCAGAAACGTATGACTGCACCAGCTATGGATTCTTTCTAGTTTCTGCTGTATAACCCCGGACAGAAAGGCCTTGTTTCCAGGAATACAATGTCTTAGTAGATTTCCCAGAATCCTTAAAATGTGATAAGAAGGCAATAGCATTCTAAGGGACATCTGAATTCCACTACAATGACTTTGAAAAACATGACTTCTTAAAAATTTAAGAATGAAAGTAGTACCTTCAGGAGGGTGGTGTGCTCCACGGGGAAGGAGGTAGCTATGTTTCTTTGAGGAAGGGGCTTAATTCATAAGGAATTTCACTAAACTCAGTGAAGATTCTCAAACCATATGACTTTGCAAATTTGTCTAAGAATTGACTCATTTGCTCTAATTTAGCATTTCAGACTTTCTGAGAATTGTATTTCCAAGAACACCCAGGAGAATTCAAAGTGTGAATAATCCCAGATTTGTCTCCCTTCTTGTAAATAAAAAAAAAAAATTTAGATAATAAAAGACCAATTAAAACATTTTAATTTTATGGTTTAACGCAGACTGGCCTACACAGATTGATTAGTTAGTGGCAAATTATGACTTCAGACATTTTTGAAAAATCAACTTGAACTTTAAAAAAAGATGTTGCAAGTAAATGGAAAGCAGAATTTAGCTTCCTTGTTGGCTTTTGCTTCTTTTTCTGGGCTATCTTTATAAAGTCTGTAAGTAGCAACTTAGAAAATACTGGAGAGGTTTTAAGTTTTGTCTTCTTGTGTTTTCTTTGTATTCTTTTTTTAAAAGAAGGTTTTGGCCTGAAACTCGGTTATTTGCATAGAGTAGGATCTTGACATATCCTGTGCTTTATCTTGTCCACATTGTAAAAAAATATGAATATGAACATTAGGATTTAAAACAAATCAGCAGTTGCTGAATGCTGCATTGGAAATGTATTCATTCCAAACTGAATGATCATCGTTAGTATGTTCTCCTTTCTAAATCTTAAAAAACTGAAAAAAATGGTAATACAAACCACATGGTTGCTTCATTCCTCCACCATTCTTGGCAGAGTAAGTGCTGCCTGGCAACCTAGCTGTCAGCTGGGCCATGGTAATCAGAGCAGTATTGCCCTGTAGTTAAGTCTAATGCTTTTTTTTCTGAGAACTCCTCAGTGGATGCTGTTTCTTCTTAAAAGTCTTCTTGGTAATGTTTGAACAGGGCTTCCGTGCATGAAGAGCGCATGTCCTCATAGAGGGGGATGCTGAAATAGTAAAAAACAAAACAAAATAAAATGCTCTAATGACTCTGCAAGGAAAATTCCTGCAAGGACTGTGCTTACCTGTTGATTTGGACTTTGGCCCCAGAGAGGTCTGGGACCCAGCCTGAGTCTGTTTGGGAGGCTCCAGTTTCTTCCCTCAGCCCTGGGGAGCCTCCCTTCCCATGGAAACGCGCACAGCAAGCATCAAATGTATGGAATTAAGAAACCAGAATCTAAAAACTGAAAACATGACCCACCTTCTTGTAGTTTGGCCTTGGCAACAATGACAATATTTTAATTCCAACAAATTTAGGAGGAAAATGTATATTTGGAACAAAACCCCAATGACAACATCCCTTGAAGTAGGCCTAATTAGAACTGAGATGACACAAATTTGTTATGATAATGAGCATTTGAAAACTGAAACTTCCAGGAAAGAGAGATCACTCGGGCAGCCACAGCCACAGGGATCATTTCTAAGGCAATACCAAAGTCAAGAGGCAATTGGAATTCACCCTGCAGAATTTTACTTTATAGCCAAATTCCATCAACAAGGACATTATTGAGCTCTTCCTAGTCCCTGCTAATTACACAAAACTGATAGTATATAAAGAGCCCAGGAGAACACATGCTGGCACATAATACATATTAGTTTGCTCCTCTCTGGTCAAAAAAAGATCTGTTTTAAGATCCCTTGATCTCGAGCCCTCCCTCCCCCGACCCCTTAGTCAACCCTTTAAACCCATTTGATGTTCACTAAAGCTCTGCAGGGCCTCTTCCTTCCTCAGACACTTTCCATTGCTTCATCCTCTTTCCTGAGACCTACAATGACTGAGAAGAAGAATCTGAAACGGAGCTGGTGAATCTAGCCTAGTAGCTCCAGCTCCATTTTGGAGGCAGAGCCCTAGCAAAGTAATGGATCTCTCTATGATCCTTGCTCTCTGAATTCTGGAATCAAAGACATCTGGTCCATTTTACTTAAAAGTTGAGAATACTGTGCCCGAGAAAGAACACATAAATATTTCAGTCACACAACCAAAGGACAGCCTATCCCTAATCTTAGCTAATTTTCTATGATCATTAGAGGTGCTTTGTGAAAGGACAAGAAATTATAGAAATATCTGGAACCACCAGGATGCACACATTGGAAATCGTCTCATAATTAAAACAATTACATATTTTAAACTTCCACTATAATGGACAGAAAAGAATTTGGACCTCAGTTGATGCTTTCATCCTGGCCTTTCCTCTCACAAGCCCTGAAATCCTTTGAAGTCTAGCAGCTGAGTGAATTTGCACACTGGACATCCACATTTTCCATCTTCCCTCACTGCCCTCATCCCTTCAACCAGCCAGGAGGAAGAGTAAATCATGTCTCCATACTTCCCAAAATCATTCTCCAGGTTTCAGTTCACAGATTTAACTTTCAGGGAAATCACTTGTCACTCTAATAAGTAAAATTGCTTATATTTGCATATGTGCTAAAGTTTTCCAAGAGTTTTACACTTGTTATCTTGCTTGTCATTTCTGTGAAGCAGACAGGGCTACATACAGATATTTTTTACCTTGTTCTAGTGATAAAGGGACTGAGATAGAGGTGCCAAAATGTCTTAGGGAAATATACTTGAAGTCAATTGTCACCAGGTGGTGGAAGGCAGATTCTTTATAAACTGAGATTCCTGTGAAAGAAACAAATGGGCCAAGGTTAAAGGAATCTGTTTTAGTCAGCTTTTTCACTGCTATGACTAAAGGATCTGACCAGAATAATTTTAAAGGAGGAAAAGTTTATTTGGGGGCTCATGGTTTCAGAGGTCTTAGTCCATAGAAGGCCGACTCCATTCCTCAGGGTTCGAGGTGAGACAGAACATCATGGCAGAAAAGCGTGGCAGAGGGAAGCAGCTTGCATCATCAGGAAGCAGAGAGAAATAGAGAGACTCCACTATCCAGATACAAAATGTATGCCCCTTAGACACTCCCCTAATGAATCACTCCCTCCAGCCACACCCCACCTGCCTCCAGTTACCCATCACAGATTAATCCATTGATTAGGTTAATACTCTCACAACTCAATCATTTCTCCTCTGAGCTTTCTTGCATTATCTCACACATGAGCTCCTGGGGGACACCTCACATCCAAGCCATAAAAATTTAAAACATATTATCTCACATTTCTGTTCTAATGTATTTGAACAATTTTTAAAGAGCATAAAGTTGAATTTATCATAAGGACCTTCCTCAGAAAACTTATTTGTCACCATTCAAACCAACCTTGGTCTTCCTTCCATATTTGATTCAGGCTGCTTTCTAGATCCAAACTGTGTCCACTGTCTTGAAGCCACACTCATAAGCTTATCCCCAGATGCACCTCTCTTTATCAATATGTGGCCTCTTTTCCCATATTAACTTTCTAGTAGCAATTACACTAGCAGCCTCTGTGTACTAGTGCAAAGACTCTGTTCTGTCTTGAACTGTCTGTCCCCACACAGCCAAAGCACAAACTAATCAATGACATTCAAGACATCCTACTATACTGAGAGCCACCCACCATTACCAACATTTCCCAGTCCAAGAAAGTTTTCTCCCAGCATCATTTTTTCCAGAATATGAGGGAAAGATTCCCCCTGCCTTTTTCTTCTTCTTCTTCTTTTTTTTTTTTTTTTTCTTAATTCCATCTCTGAAGAGCAACTGCAAGCTAGGTATAATGATTTTCAACTACAAAATATCTTGGAAGCCTGTTACTATCAGTAACACAACATACAACCTTTAAACAACTCTTGTCTGATACAAGCTGTTCTAGCCAAGGAGTTCTCCTGAACTGATTTCTAAAAGAGGTGATATTCTTTCAGAACAAAACATTTTATGCTCAGTTTTTTTATGGTGATTTTAAATCATTTCATGACCCATATATCTTTAAAAGTTCAACTTCTTTCTTGCCATAGAGAGTAATTAAATAAACATTTCCAGCATAGTGACAGTGTCAGGGTCTCCTGTTGTTTCCAAAAAGCTCAGAGTGTTTGCGGGTTTGATGTTGGAAATGTTCACAGGGTTCTTTTTAAGAGGAAGGCTAGAGGTAGGTGTATCTATATAGATTTGGGAAAGAGTTAATAATGGTCATTCTTTGTTGTGTGTGAATTAATGCTTTATTAAAATTTGTCAACTTATTTCTGAGAATGTAAAAATGCCAGGTACCCCACATTTTCCCTCTTAAAATGTCATTCAGCCAGGCGTGGTGGCACACACCTGTAATCCCAGGGGCTCAGGAGGCTGAGGCAGGAGGATCTCAAGTTCAAAACCAGCCTCAGCAACTTATTGAGGCCCTAAGCAACTCAGTGAGACCCTGTCTCTAAATAAAATACAAAATAGGGCTGGGGATGTGGCTCAGTGGTGGAGTGCCCCTAGGTTCAATCCCCAG
>JAJEJO010000148.1:100569-126602 GCA_020662805.1 Glaucomys volans | reverse complement strand
TGTCACAAAAAAACAAACAAATTTGGGTGGAGGCCATGACTAAACAACCAAGCCCCCCTAGAAAAACCCCTTTAAAAAAAAAAAAAAAAAAAAAAAAAAAAAAAAACAACTTTTAGTAAAACTAAAATTTCACATGTTTGGTTCTCTAGACACATTGTAAGTGCCAGGGCTACTCTATTGGACACCAAACACATAGATCATTTCCATCATTGCAGAAAGTTCTATTGAACAGCATTGCTGTAGACTGCATGACCCATCAGGATAGGGATTGTATCTGTCCTTCCTACTGGGCTTGGATATTTAGCATATAGTAAGCACACAACAATCTTATTTTGAATAAGTAAACAATACAAGTGGATCTCTCCTTTTTCACAATGGGAGAAGTCAGAGAATGGAGCTTTAAAAATAACCCCTCATTTGGGGAAAAAAATGGTGAGAGTTTAACTAAATAAAAGTGGGCAGGAAAAATAGACATAACTCAAATAGAAGCACCTGCTTATTTAGTAACTGTAAAGAGATTAACAGTTAATAATGATGGAGGAAGGATGGATTGCATAGGGAAAAAAGGGGGTGGGATCGGTAAAGGGGGTAAGAATAATAACAGAATGAGACAAACATCATTACCCTATGTACATGTATGATTACACAAATGGTGGGACTCTATTTTATGTACAACCAGAGAAGCAACAGCTGTAATCCACTTGTGTGCAATGAATCAAAAGAAAAGAAGAAAACTTTTTTGTTTTAATAAAGAAGAAAACTATTTTATTTTAATAAAATAAAGATCAAGATAGCAAATAAAAAAGAAAAAACAGTTAATAATGAGTTAAATTTCCATTCAGCACTGAAGTCCCAAAATAATTTTTATACCTGGCTGCTTTCTCAAAGCTAGCAGTTCCAATCACTGGTCTAACCAGCCAGAGTTGGAAGAGAGAAAAAAAATTATATATATATACATATACATACATATATATATGCATATATACATATATATATGATAGTTCAGACAGTTCTTCATTAATTCAATACTAGCTTGAGTTCAATATAGAAAGGATGAAAGATAAGAAAATGGGGCCATATTACTAAGGCACCCACCACACAATAGCACATTTACCTAAAGGCAACCTAATAAGAAAATGCATTTGACTTACAGATTGGCTTAAAATTGTTTGTTAAAATTGTTCAATAGGAACAATGCCCCAGGATCTGAGGCCCCAAGGGCAGTCTTCCAAAACCAGTGTCACCCATCCCATAATCAAAATTCTAATCCAGGATTCCTGAATCCTCTCACAGAATGCCTCACCTACCCACCCTTGCTTGCCTTAAGACTGGATTGGTGATGGGGTTTGTGTGGCATTAGACCAAAAAGGCAAGAAGCTGGTGGGTAGAAACATGGCAGGTGGGGGGCGGGGACCCTGAGTGAGGAGAGGAAGACCGAGCGGGGAGAGGCAGATAGATGCAGGGCATCTCAGGGTGAAAGCGCAGTGGGGAGAGAGCGGTAGTGAGGGTTAAAGGAGGCATGTGCTTCCCCTTGGTGCTGTTGAACAGCTCTGACGCCCTCTCTATCACAGCACCCAGAACATGGAACACCCTCACCTGGCTTCCCAGTTCTCTTAAGATACAGCCAAGAGTCCTACTTTGATCTCTAGTCCCATTTGCCTGGCTCCTCTTCCCCTCAGTTGTCCCCTTAAGCTGCCCTTAGCCTCGTCTCCCCAGCCACTCTGCCCTTCTTCCTACTGTTGACATGCCACCTCAAGTCTTGAAACACACTATTTAACCCAGAAATTTCTACATTTCCTCCTTGAGTAAACTACTCCTGTTTGTCCATGTTTAAGCATTTATCACTTCCTCAGGCAAATCCACCTTGAACCCTCGCATTAGTTTAAATCTCATATTATCTGCACAGTTAGATCATGATGTGCTTGTCCCTCGTTTGCATTTTATCCAGAGCTGTGATTTTGCATCTATTCATGTAATTATTTGCTTAAAGGATACATTTTCTTCCAGAGTCTAGACTATAAGTTCCCAGAGACCTGTTCCAATCTATTTCTTCTCCCTTCTGTGTGCTTTTTCTTTGGGGTGGGGGGTTGCAAGGGATTGAGTGCTCAGGGGCACTCAACCACTGAGCCACATCCCCAGCCCTATTTTGTATTTTATTTAGAGAGAGGGGTTTCACTGAGTTGTTTAGCACCTCACTTTTGCTGAGACTGCCTTTGAACTTGTGATCCTCCTGCCTCAGCCTCTGAAGCCATTGAGATTACAGGTGTGTGCCACCACATTTGGCCTTCTGTATTCTCAATGTCTTGCCTAGTATGTGACACACGTAGGTGTTCACTAAACTTTGGTTGAATGAATGAATGAATGAATGAATGAATGAGTGAATGAAATGTGATAAGAGAGGGAGTTCTTAGAAGTTAAATGAAGGGCTCTGGGGTCAGCCCTGAACATGGAGGGAAGGACCAAGGAGGACAATGTTTACACTTAGCCTTCACAAATAAGGCTGACCACAAGTGAGGAATGGCCCATATTCATTTGAAAGCTAAAGTGTTTATGCAATCCAGTGTATTTTTCCATTCTTTCTCTCCAGCTATCCTCTTTTCCTTTCACAGGTGATTTATTCTAAGAGCCTTGGACTGAATTTTTGAGTGTAATTGAGAAGACAGGAGGTTCTGTCCTCCAATAGAACATATACTTCCTCTCCTTAAAAAAGAAAAATACTTTAGAAAACTAAACTGTTCACAGAACACTCGATTTAGAAGTGTCAGGGAAAAAAAAGAATGAAATCAGAAAGGAGCCTCTTTGCCTTACTTTCGTGGTTACAATTAAATAACTGCCAATCAAGAAAATAAATGTGCTTAATTGTAAAGTTGGTAGGACCTTGAGGGGTTTTGTGACAAGGAACACTTGTCTTTCTAAATGGGTTTACTCTAATGGGGTTAGTCTCCTAAAACATACTAGTTTCTACGCTTTGTGCTTCTGACCCTAAGGGGTTAAAATGGGGTACCACAACTTTTTCAGTATTCACTTTGTTGTGTCCTGCTAAAGTCAAAAAGAATTACTTGTAAGGGCAGAAAATGTCATCATTTTTGCACTCGCCCTGACCCCAGCATCTAAAAATACAAAATGTTGGAATTTCAAGAGCAGGTGACTTGAAGGGAAAAAAAAAAAAAAAAAATCTTAAAGAGAGCTAATTGTTTAAGGTCCAAATGTAGCCCACAGAAAGGACAAAAATAAAGAGGTGTCTCTCCAAGTGACCCAGCTTGGGTAAAGCCAGGCACACAATTCATTTGAAGGACTTTTTGTCTCTGCATTTTCCCTCTGGGTTTAGAGAACAGCATTTCTTCTGCAGCATAATGGATAACAGTGTCATTTTGGCAACCTTCTGTCTACAAGTGCTGTTAATTTTAGCCTGATCCTCATGTTGAGCACATGCAGGAATTTCTATTAGTCACCAACCTTTGCTGGAAGCCTAAGATAGCCTCTAAGTCTCTGAGAAAGTATGTCCTGTTTGATGAGATTCTCCTGTCACACAGCACAGTCAGAGAAGGTGGCTGTGAACTTGGACAAGGCTGCACCTGTCATTGTGCGTACTACTGTTCTAACTTCGGGTTCTCCTTTCACAGTTTAACTTTTCCTTCCCCTTTGATATGTACTCTACTTCTTAGTTTAAATACACATTTCAAAACGCTTCCTTTGAGTTCTCCTGTGAAGGAAATTGATCATTCTTTAAATGCAGGTTTCTAATTGACTTCCTCCCTCCTGACAGGGAAGTTAACTTTTAGCCTTTTCTTATTTGATCTGTTAAACAAGGTATGTGACACCTTTCAGACAACAAGATTTAATGAGACCTTATGCACCGAAGACAATATCTGATAGAGGCTCTCCATTCCCATGTAACTTTTAAAGATATAACAATCAAACTTACAATTGAATTCTAGCTGCAAAGCATATTGATTGACGTCACTGTCCATTACATATTGAAACAGCCAGTCTCTTTTCTGTCTCTCTGCCAGTTTCAAGGCACTCTTTAAAAATCAATTGTCTTCTCTCTGTGCAGAATTGCCAAAAGTGGGTATCTGATGCCAGAACTATGAAAGTATTTATTCATTTTTAGTCTCTTATCAGTTGTTTTTACTTCTATTGAAATTGAAATGTAACGTTTGAACTGAAAAGAATCAATAACATCTGAGAACAACTATGCCCGAATATTTCACAGCTCATTGTAAGAGGTTATTGTTCATGCTGGTTGTTTGCCAAACTGCCACCTGGGTAACCAGGTTGGTGACCAAACAGGTGATAATGTTCTCACAGTCACAGAGAAAACACACCCAACACTAACAGTGTCACATTGCTGTTACTTGACTTTGGGTGCCTTATAGAGTTTTCTGGGTTTTATGTGGTTATAGTCCAGACCTGGTGTGGAAAACAAGCTCTGGAATCCCAGACCTTCTCCTAGACAGGTAGGGTTTTCTTCTCAGAAGGAAACAGACCTCCAGAATCCAGAATGTTGGAAGTTATGACCTCCAGGAAATTCCATGACCTAACATACACTATTTTCCTAGGAAGAAAATTTTCTCGATTTTTTTCTGTAGATATTCCTTACTGTGGGGTAATTTTTCTGATCAGACCCCCTGATTTCTCCATAATGGTGTTTCAACCAGTAATAGAAAAACCTTTGGAAATGCTGCACACAGACATATCCCGCACAATCCCGCACATAGGTACTCTGATGTGCACCAAAGACAGGATTTTTCGTGGAAATAAATTTTTACTTAATAATTCATTTTCTTGGAATGAATTAAATTAGTTATTATTCTCTTCCTCAAATATTTTCTTTATTTGCTTTTTTTCTCTTGCCAGCATTCTGTCCGATTACTATTTTTAAATGCAAAAATTTACACCTCCAACTTTTTCCTACCTTTTTTCAGGCCATTATTTCATTACTGTTTTCATCTTTCACATTATGTATTCCATTTGGTTTTTAAATAGATCTTTTTATATCTTTGAAATAAAGGTCATTTGGACAACAGAATCAGGGAGAAATGGAGCCTTGTCCTGTTTATAAAAAGAAAAGATGAAGCCAAATGAAAGTTGCAAGATGTTACTTTATTACATCCATAATTTTCCCCTGACTGAGTGTAATGCTTCCAACTTTTTCCCTCCCTGGTTCACATTGAAATGACACACTACAGGTGCCACAGTGTAGATTTAACAATGAAAAAAGTCCATTCCTTTTCTAGTTCAGCAACAAAGACATCACAAAAGATAGAGTTATCATGAGCTAATTACAGTCCTTGAAAATTACCTTTGTGCTTAGCAAATATGCATTTTTTTTTCTGTGCTGGTGATGAAGAAGTTGGCAGTTTAAATAAAAAACACTATTTAAAGTAACAGAGTACAGTTATATAACCTTTTCACATAAATCACACAATAACTCTTTGTGCTTTGTAAAAAAAAAAAGAAAGAAAGAAAGAAAAAAGAAAAAAGAACCGCAGTGCTTGTTAAGAAGATTTATTTATATAATAATCTATGCAAAGGGTTTCTTTTTCCTTTTATAAAAAGTGGGGTGTTCTCTTTTTTAACCTCTAGAAGTTGCAGACTAGACTAGAGCAGGAACATGCGCGAATCACTGCTTTAAGTCTCACGAATTCAGTAGTCAAGACTCCAGTTAGAGTTTGATATTATCACCCATGTCTTTATTTCTAAGCACACAGAGTGGAAAATTTAATAAGGGAATAGTCTCTGCTAAATTAATTAATGAATTAATTAAAGAATCAAATTCTAATCTAGTATAAAGATTCTTTTGCATCTCAAAATTGCACCATAATCTGAGATCATTTTTCTCAGCTTTGCAAGACTATGATTTCTTCCAACTTATTTCATTAGTGATGGGGTGGGGAAATCCATGGGATGATGGAAGCCTCATAGTCTCTGTCCTGATTGTCCATGGAGTTCTTCCATCAAACCCTTATTCCCCCATTCACCTTCCTGCCCATCTTTCATGAGCTCTCCTTAAGCTTATTCCTTGATTTAAACTGAGAATAGCCTTTCATTACTCAAAACATTGCCCTTACCATATAAAAGATATCCACTTTATAAAATGTCCTGACACCAAATTGATTGTATCACTTACCAGTCCACCCTGAGGGGTCTCGGAACTGGAGAGCCAAGGCCATAGCTAAGCTGCTAAATACTAAGCTTGGCTCAGAGGATCACCCCAAGAAGAGTGATCCTTTCATGAAGATAAAGCTGGCAGAAGCATTTCTTTGGTGGAATATATCTATTCTGATCCTTACTGAACACTGAGGGTTCTGAAGACAGGGAAACCCACAAGGGCTTTCTTGTGTGTCCTTATCTTTCATTGAGATGCTGACCCAACCTTTAAAAGTTATCTCCATGGAAAATTCTGGGCTGCACTCCAAAACCAACCAGTAGGAGGTGGCTTTCTTAATCAGTGGCTGTGTTCCCTCTTTATATAAACAGGTTGAGCCAGCTGCCAGCGCCTCTGTGACCAATTCCAGCTCACATTACCCCTGGCTGGAAAGATGGACCAATCAAAGCTACGTTATGAAAGCAAGAGAACTCTACCTCTCGCAGGTCATAACAAAAGACCTGGCTGCCGTATATGATGACCAGAGTCATCAGAAATCTCACTCTTGTTCTTCAAACAGTGAATAAAGTGTGGCACATGCTCTTTGCCAGAATGAGTAAGATTTCACTAACCTGCCAATTGGAGGTAACGACTCAAAAAGGAAAAAAAAAAAAATGTGTTAATTCTGATTGATACAATGTCATTGAGCTACACATTCTCCTATCACAGTGGGAAAATAAGAGAAGTAGAATAACTCTTTACTTATTTATACGGGGAATGGAGAGATTGTCATGATACAATTTGATTAACTGGAGAAACATCCTGCCATCCGCTAATACACAAAGGGTTTTCACTGCCCAGAATGGAGCTCAGAGTGTCAGTTGAAGGAATCAACGGGCATGTCTAATATGGAAAAGACATCACCAATAAAATTGGTTACTTTACTCAGATCACCATTCCTCTCCTATGATCCTGAGAATGTTCCTCGAAATGATGTTAGCTCAAAGTAGCAGCAACATGTGGAAAACAACCTAAATAAATGAAATAATGAAGCAGGCTCTGAACTAAGAGATGTTGGCCAAAGATAATCAAGAGAGAAGAGGAGAATCCACATGTCCATTTTTCCCCAAAAAGTTGAAACTTGCTTATGACTTAGTTAATACAGCAGAAGGATTAAGAGAAGCAAAGCAAGCAAGCAAAAACTTACCCATGCAGCAGGTTCTTGTTATGTATTAGTGAAGAATATTTTGCTCCACATTAATTGTTATAATGGTACTAATTAGTAATTCTGGTCCTCACTTCAGAAGGAAATGCTTTCCCAGAGAAAGCATTTTAACATGATAGTGCACTGATTTAAAATCACAGAATTAAAGCCACTAGTTTATAGGTCAAGCCATATTTGAATGGCTTAGAATAACTTTCCTCTTTTGCTAAAGAACTGAATGCAAAGTGAGTAGGGCCCTTATGCTGATCTTATTTTCAAGCATGCACTAGCTATTGCAATTCCTGCAGGATTCTTCTGTTTTTTATTTTGACAGCATAACACTACACCCATGGGAGCTGAGCTTTTCAGGTGTTAAAGAGGATTTGTTATAAGAAAATGATTATAATAGGATTTAATGTAATTGAAAGTCAAGGTACAGTAGCCATCCAGTGTATCAGAGAGAGTGTCAAAACTTGCAGTGAGGGTGGAGTGCCTTTTGTTAAGTAAACAACAAAAGTGGAGAGAGAAGAAAATATTCTATGCACAACAGGATCTACAAGATTGGCCAACCTGATAAGCCTGCCCCACCGCAGTGGGTATCAAAGCCACAGGTGCCAGAGGGGCCATGAATAGCTGCAGCCTTCCCACCCCATGAGAAAGTTTTGAAAACAAGTTATATAATAACCTGAATTCATGTCTAGAACTTGCCAGACAATAATCCCAGGCCTTCACAGGCTCTAGGTAATAAAGGTCCATCCCTCAGCCATGCCCCTGACCTTTCCAGTACCATAACCTGGTGTCACTCTGCATTCTTTCACACCTTTGTTGAGTCTTAATATAGTGGCCACAGCATGTGTGTGCTAGTACACACACACACACACACACACACACACACACACTGGGTAAGAACTTTCTGACTCCCCAAATATCTCACCCCTTTTCTTGAAAATGTCAATCATTCTCTAAAGAAAGCATGTTTATTAAACATTAAAACACTTTTCCATAGAGACAGGATCATGAAGAATGCAGGCACCATGACTATCTTGGGCACCATAGAATCAATATCAGCTTCCAAGATTACAAGAAGAGGAAGAGGATGACTTGAGTGTTCTCCTTTCTGTCATTATAGGACTTTTCTCTTCTCCTGACTTTGTTTCTATTAGTTGATATTTTGTGGATGGTTTTTCATTACTAACTATAGTTCTGCAGATGGTAGAAGCAGGACCTAAGGTCTAGGGTCATATTCATCTTAGACACACAGCTGGAGGACATTCTTTCCAATCATTAATTCCGGCCTTTATTGCTGTGGAATCCCATAACAGTCTTGGCAGCAGAGACACATCAGTGCAGACAAAACCAGGAACTTGCTATCATTGAGATCAGCTTCAATATTGTTTATGCATATAATGCATTTTTCAAGCATGAAAGTGACGTATGAAATGACCCATGATGTCAAATGACATACATAGATTTGTAAGTCAGGTCTATTGAGGTGCTCTTTCTCCACACCAAATCATTTTACCTGCATTCCCAATATCTTTTAGACATTTAAGAACTTCTATTTTTTTAAATATCAAGGTTTTCCCACCTAATTTTGGCTACCCCCAATCATGAAAAGTCATTTCATAAGATTTATATCACACTTAAGGAATTTTCTCTCCTCCTTTCAACTTTGTATGCTAGCCAATTCTCTAAACACACCAATATAAAGAACAAGAGTGAAAAAAATCTAATATGAAGATAAATGCAAACCATAAACCAGACATACAGGTGTGTTAATATGTACTTCTCTGCATGTGTTTTTAAAGTTATATTTTGCATATTGAAAATGGTTTTACCTTTGCATCTGAATATATTTTTGGTGATTTGGGAATTAGAAATATTTTACCCTAAATCATGATGTCATTCTATTAAAAGAAACAATAAAACCACTCTATTTCAGACTCCTCATCTCCCAGACTAATGGTAGGATACCACATTAAAGCAAAATTGTTGATACCTTTGTGAAGCAGATAATTAACTCATTACATGTTCTGATGAAACTCTGTCTCTCTTGTAGAATTTTATTCTGCTGGGTTGAAGTGAACTGCATAATGACAATCTCAATAAGAATCACCGGCAAAACCAATTTATATGAACCAACATGGAAATGCAAGCATTCATTGTGCTTTCTCCACAGGCTTTCCAGTTGTTTGGCCCAGCTCTTCCAATCTAGGCACATTTCTTTCATTTCAAATCTGATTACCCATATAGGATCTTCTACATTAAACACAAATGTGGGGCTGGGGATATAGCTCAGTTGGTAAAGTGCTTGCTTTGCAAGCACAAGGCCCTGGGTTCAATCCCTAGCACCGCAAAAAAAAAAAAAAAAAAACACAAATATGACTTCAACTTCAGAGTCCATAGTGAAGAACTTCTATTATAAACCACTCATTTTTTTGATCACAGCTCTACCTGTATTCTTTCATGCTCCATGAACTTTAACCTCAACAAATTTTGCTTCACTCCTTTTACACATTCTCACTGCTAAGAATTCTTACCTGCCAGTTCTATTACTGGAAACCCACCAATCAACACCTGCCAAATATCCTCCTTCTCTTCCTTCACCATCTCCAGGAAAACTTCCTCTTCTGAGAAATGTGTATGGTCAAATCCAAAATCAATTTGTTTGATTGTTTTATGTTTTAGAATGATCATTACTTGGAATTATAATGTGTATTTTAGTTTCTAAATTTTAAAATGAGCATACTGAAGATGTTAAATTTATGAAGATCCACTTGTCACAGATATTTGAGATATGCTCCTTTTGGTCCCAAGAATTGCCATTCTCCACTCCTCTCCACCCCTGGTGAACCCAGGCGTAACCATGTGACCTGCATTAGTCAAGGAAATGTGATGCAAGAACAATGTGCAGCTTGCTGAAGCCACTTTTCTCTCCCTCAGTGATGCTGGGAGCATGAGTCTAGGTGGAGTTCCCAGTTGGGGTCCCTCAGTGATTATGATGAGCTAGCTCTCTGCCAGCCCACACTGACTTGCAGCACGTGTGAATCTGTGGGTTGTTTGTTACCACATCATAACCTATGTCTTCCTAAGTAACCTAGAGAAAGTAATTTGTCCCTTCAATTGCTGTCACTGTAGGACTCGTCATAATAACATTGCTGCTATATTCCAAAGTGTTTCTAACATACATTATCACTCATTTTCACTGACTTTTTATAGTATTGTTGTCCCTGTTTTCTAAGTTATCTATGTCTCAAATGGAAGGCCTTAGACACAAAGATGGGAAATGATTCCATCACCATTTTCCTAGCAACCACTAAGGGCAAAATTAGAACAAATCTGATGTCCAGTTAGCGTTTTCTCCTGTGAATCAGAAATCACACACAAAAAAACAAGTTCTAATACCATTTAGAGAGAAAGTCATATAGTCACAAAATATTAAAGCAGGAAGAACTTCAGAGCTCATCTGGTGTAGGCACCTGATTTTAGAGGATTCCAAGGCGACTGAGTTTAACTGCTAAGGATCACAAACCAAGCTCAGGGCTGAAGAGGATGCAAATTTAGATCCCTTATGCCAGTGTTTTTCAACCTAAATAATATTTGGACCCTCAATGAAAGAAAACTTCCTAAGAATTCTGAGAACGTGTAGCCATATTATTAGACAAGTGAGAAATTTAATCTTTGAATATGTCATTCAGATGGGAGCTATTGCTATAAAAAGTTTACCTTAAAAAGGCTTACCTTTTTAAATAGTAAAATGACTTTTAAAAACTAATTACTGAAACAAAAGCAAAAAAGAGATCTTCCAGTCCTTGCAATCCCTGAGAATCCTTGGATTCTAACCGAGAAATACTATTCTTGCTCTATTCTGCAATGTAATGTTAGATTCTTTCATGTTTATATCTAAAGGATACAACCAAGTGCCCAGAACAGATAGGTATAAATAAGAATTTTTGGAATAGCTGCTTCCTTGTGGCACCCACAAGGAAGTGTTCTCCTTTCAGGAGAACCTGTTGAAGTTAGTAACAAATGGATAATGAGTCTATTAACTAGTCACCTGGATAACAATGCAATGAATTGGCAATTCACCAGCCTAACTGAACTCTGTACAGATAGTCCCATGAGACACTGAAAAAAAGGAGAAAATAAAATCTCCAACACATTTCTAACAGCTTGAAGTAAAAGTTCATCATCTTCACTAAGTGTTAATACCATCCCTTCCTCAATACATTTGCTCTCCAATTCCCAAACCATCCATCTCCACTAACTCTGAACTTTAAGTCATTATCCAAAGTCACGTTCTCATATTCCAGTATAGTTAATCACTACCCAAGATGAAACTACCTGTCTCAGGATGAGGAAATAGGTGTGATGTGTCAGACACTGTGTATGTACTGGTTTGATCATGGGTCTGTGTTCCCAGTTACAGAGAAAGAAACAGGCACCAAAGCTAGATGTAAGTGATTTCCCCAAGCCCTATTGAGAACACAGTAAAGAGGGGCTTTGAGCCCAAATGTAAGAGCAGCATAAAATGGCAGAATTACCTCCAGTACAACTGGTTATATACCATTGCAAAGCAGCCTCACTTTATGTCCCCTAATTGCGGCTCTTTGGAGGAATCATCACAGGACCACTGCCCCTAATCCAAGAGGAAGACTTGGACACTATGATCATTATTTGCACTTCCCCTCCACTCCCACCCAGTCAATGGGGAAAGAAGAACATAGGAGAAAATGACTCTGTCTAATGTCAAATCATCAGAAAGCCAGAAACTCATCCTCCTGGCTCTAATCATATAATTCCTGTGTGGGCGAAGTTAAACTCAGCAGTTAGCCTAATGAGAATGCAGACTTTTGCTGTTCTGGGTCTATTTAAGGATTGTTTTCTGGTTTCTGTGGTAAAGTACCTTGAAGTCCTACTTTGAACTATATGTTGAATTGCCAGAAAAATAACTAAGAGGGGTTATCAGTCTTCTGATCCAACTTTGCCAAGCAGATGAGAAGCTTAGAAGCATTACTGAACAAGATTGGAAACTCATTTTCCAAACTTTCAAATGATTCACTCTGCACCATTTCCCCAGGAGAACTTCCAACACTCAAAAAAAAAAAAAAAAAAAAAAAAAAAAAAAAAAAGGCAGGGTGGGGGCAACTTGAGCCAGAATGAGGCTGGTGGTGGTAGATTCCTCTAGCATCTTGCCTCCTCCTGTTGAGTCTACCTTTCTGTCTCATCACAGATGTGAAGGGAGTGGCATTGGGTGGGAGGAGACTGGGGTAGAATTAGAGTTTAATCACATCAACCAAAGCATCTTACTTAAAGCAGAAGTTTTAAAAATAGAAGTATTCCAAACTGAACGTTTAGACTTAAAAAATAATCTACATAAAGAAAACAAGCCATTTCTCCCCTGGCTATTAAGGAGAAAATGAAATACTAACATGGGCTCCAAACCTTCCTGCAGACGAGGTATTTCCACTTGTTCTACTCTTTAATCTCTGCAGCAGTAAGAAAGCACTTCACAGCCATACCCTCTTCTTCAGCAATCTTAGCTTCCTAGCACTTCCTCCTAATGGATTTCTGCACAACAAATTCATCAAGACATTTTAACCCAGGTTTCCTTTCATGTGGTGAGATGGAGAGACCCTTAAGAAAAAAGAATGGCCAGGAAGCAAATAGATTTAGGCTAGAACAAGCAAAAGGCAAAGGACTAGGAAGAAATTTAGGAGACCAGGATGCTGAGTAGCCCCTCGACAGCCAGCCACAGAGGCTGTGAGCTCAGGGAGGAAGGACAGCAGTGACATCATACTCTCCTTCCCATGGGCCAGGTTTTATGTTAGCCTTAGTCTATAAACCCATGATCACATTTAATCTTCATGATAACATATGAACAGGACTTATTATTATAATACCTATGTTGTGGTTTGGATCTGTAATGTCCCCCAAAGCTCGAGTGTTGCAAGCTTGATTCCTATTGCAGCAATGTTCAGAGGTGGGACTTTGGGGAAGCAATTGAATCATGAAGGGTCTGACCTCTTCAGTGGATTAATCCATTAATAACTAAATGGATGACTGGGAGGTGGTGGAAACTGTAGGTAGGTGGGCATGCCTAGAGGAAGTAGGTCACTGGGGACATGCCCTTGGAGACAATACCTTGTCCTTGGGCCCCACCCCATTGCCACTTGCCAGCCTCCCTGAGTTGAGCAGCTTTCCTCTGCCACATCCTTACTCCGTGTTCTGCCTCACCTCAGGCCCAAAGCAATGAAGCCAGACAACCATGAACTGAACCCTTGAAACAATGAGCCAAAATAAATCTTTCTTCCTTTAAGTTCTTATTGTCAGGTATTTTGGTCACAGCAATGAAATGCTGACTAACACAACCTATTTCACCTATCAGGAAACTGAGGCTTAGGAACATTCCATGCTTGCTTGTGCTCAAACAGCTAGTAAGTGGAAAGCAGGATGAAATTAAACCTTAATCTGTCTGAACATTATTCATATGCTTAGTCAATAACCTACACCACCTAACAGAAAATCCATCCCACCCTCAGCTATAGGGACTAATTTAAGGAGTGCATAAATCCTTTGAAACCATAGAGGAAATATTATGTGTAGTTTCGCTTTTCAGGGGAAAGATTTTGTAGCCCTTATCAGATTCTCAAATGGGTTTGTGGTCCACAATGAGTCTGCAGCTCCTCCCAGCTTCTCCCTAAGCTGTATGATTTGTGCTGGGAATGAATACCTCTGAATCTTCAGGGCAGGGTTCCCAGCTCGCTCTCATCTTCAAAGTATAATGGTTGTGTTATCCTAAATGTCCTAAAGAACATCAAAAAAAAAAAAAATGTGATGAACTTTCCTACTGCCCTGCATGACCCTTTCCCTTCCCAGCTAAGTTCCCAACTTTCCATGCCGGCCCTACCACCTCCCTGCTTTTATCGCTCCCACCATCTAACTAAATAGCTCGAATTGCCATGCGCACTCTTCATAGCCTCTCCAACTCTGGGTATATGATGCATGGAGCATGAGTCAGGCTGGGGGAGAGGGCCTCTTCTTAAAGTTTATATGTAACTACGAGAGCATTCAAGCATGTGCTGGCATGCCACCCCTGTGTGTTAGAAAAAGTGTGTGAGAGAGAAAGAGAGAGAGAGAGAGAGAGAGAGAGAGAGAGAGAGAGAGAAGAAAAAGAAAAGATGTTAGCAGTAACTACTAAAACGTTTTTCAGAGACATTAGAGTCCTTGAAAGTGGTGTGTGGAATAGGGAAGGGAGGGGATGCTGGGAGGGCAGTGGTATCACCCCCAACCATTTCTCCACCTTATGTTTCTGCTACAGAAAAGCTTCTCCAGCTTCATTCCCTTCTGAAGTCCTAAGCTCCAGTTGAAATTCCTTACTTGGAAGGTCACTTATTCTCTCATAGCCAAAAAGCCTGTTTGCTTTTGTCTTCCCACTTGCTTTCAAATGAAAATATCAGATCACAGACCATCTTGCTTGCCTGATTCAAAAATTAATTACATCATGTCGAGAAGTGAAGGTTGTTGAAAGTTATTAATATATTTGTTGGGAACACTCTGCATTCCAAATGCTTTTACATGAATGCACAGATGTGTGTTCTCCACCTGGCCCCATCAGCAGTTCTGGATGGCGGGGGCCAAAAACCACGGTCACATATTGTCCATTTCAGTCCCTCACTGTGATCTTTCAAAAGCACACTGTCAAGTGCATTTTTATTATGGTAAAGTGTATCTATTTATTTCTCATTGTTTGTTGACATCTCCCAGAAGCTTTTAGAATAAGACTTCTTAACCTGCCAATTCTGACCATTTCTGTCTATCAACCATTATTTCTACTGCCTTGGTTTCTAATAGACCTTGAAATTAGCATTGTGCTTTGCTATGTGTAGCATTCTTACCAGGGGTGGTGCATCAGCTGGAGGACTAGTCAGAGTCATATGTGGCCTGGGTATCCATCCATGCCACTCCGAGCAGAGGTCCAGCCCCAGGCCTGGCAATCCCATGTGTCACCAAGCTGCCACTTTGGAAAGATGAAATAAAGTCCCAATTGTTGGAACAGGGCTCTGCAGATGTGGGGGTAGTGGTGTAAACTGAAGCACTTTTAGGTAACTGTTTAGAAATACAGATTAGGCATCAGCCTGGATGCATAATTCCTCAATATTTGAGATGAGGCAGAAACAAAGAAGCACAGATCAATGATTATTCAGGATTCTCTGTTTTCCTACCCAGAGCCCAACCAGACAAAAGGGGCAAGCTTAGGAATGAGACTTTGGGGAGGTTACTTCTATAGCAGAAGACAAAAGCCACAGCATTGGCATAGCATGACAGAATAAAAATTTTCAACTTGGTTCTTCACCACCACTGGTCACTTTAGAGAGGTGAACTTCTCACGCACATGGAGGGAGTATTGCCTAAGTATCACTAGGAGTCATTGTAGTCAGAGGAACTGAACTGTGATGATATTGGGGTGGTGTTTGACGGGGGACCGAAGGGCCTGGTTTGACCTCCATGCATGATTTAACTTCCACACGTGGACTGGCACCACTTCCATCCTCCACAGGCTTCCATCATGTGCCTTTTCACAGATTTTTCTTGGTGGTCCAGGCATGACTTTCTTCTTCAGATTCTTCTAACACTCCATGTGTTCCAGTGGTTATTGCTGCCCAACACACTCCCCATATCTGTTTACTTCATTGCACTTTTCTGTGTATACCTGCCATCTTTTCTCCCCCACGGGATTCCAAGCTTGATAAAGGGTAGAACTTTGCCCATTTTTGTGTCCCATTGTATCCCCAGCACCTGCCACCAGTCAGTATTTAAGAAATAGTTGTTAAATGAGCAACTATTATCTAAGTCTATATTTTCTGAAAAAGAGAGATAATAATGGTACCTACTTCAAGTGTTTTTGCAAGATTTAAATAATGTAGCACATGTAAAGTTCTCAGAGCATCACTTGGAACATAGCAACCACTCCAGCTGACATTAATATTTCAAACATTAGTTCATAGTTTGTGGTCCTGTCTTCATACTGAGGAGTTACCTGAATGACCTGAACTTATATGTGTGCACATACATTTTCCTGGGAGAGTCCTCCATAGTCTTCAGATCCTCAAGGGAAGATCATTGTTCCACACTCCAAAGAAATTAGAATAATTGCTATAGAGGTTGATACTATTAGACTATAGAGAATATTAAACCAGAGAGAACACAAGAGCCTACCTTACCTAAGAGTTTGGAGCTCACATATTCTAATTTCCAACCAGACTCAACTGCCTTAATGCTTACCTAGTTAGCACTAAATCAGGAACAAGGGGACATGGGCTCTTACCCAAGTCCTTTCACTATGATTGTGGTTAATTTATCTACTCTCTTTTTATATAAATTTTTCTGCCCAGGATCAAGCAGAGAAAATAAGGAAGAATAACTTTGTTAAAACTCCAGAGATATAAAATATGAAATATATGAGAAATAAAGGGTTTGCAAGTAAGGAGATATGTTGCTCAGAGAATTCTTTTTCCTATTTTGTAAAATAAGTGAGTTAAATTAGATGACATTTAAGATATTTTCTAACTGCTCACCATAATCCAAAGATTTGAAATATGAATAGCCTCTGTCCTGGGGATTTGTTTCCTATTGGAAACAAATGACCCGTTTACTGACCCGTTTGTAAAACTGGGGTAGCGGCAATATCGTGGTCCATCCAGGCTGCCATAACAAAGTAGTATCTTAGCCTGGGTACAGCATAAGTAATAAATATGTATATCTTCTAGTTCTGGAGGCTGGAAATTCCAAGATGAAGGTGCCAGGAGGTTCACCTGGTGAAAACTCTGCTTCATAGATGGTGACTTGTCACTCTATCATCAGAAATGGAAAAAGAGTAAAGGAATTTTCTTAGGCCTCTGTTATAAAGGCACTAAACCTACTCATTAGGGGTCAGCCCTATGACATGATCACTTCCCAAAAACCTCACTCTGAAGAGGTCACTATCTCATCATATATTGAGTTCCATCATATGAATAAAGAGCAGGATCAGACCACAAACAGTAGGAAATAAGAGGTACACTCTCCTCCTGATGATTCTGAATGCATACATTTGTCATTGTGGTAGACTTCTTAGACTTGAACTAAGTTAGTTTAACCAGAGAAATATAAGACCTGGTGAAACCAAAGGCACCAAAATTCCAGCTTCAAAATGTCTTCTCCATTCAACCCAGCAGACCACCAATGGGAGATAAACCTAATTCCTCTCTGGAGTAGGAATTCTGTACCCTCCTCACCCATTTCTTATGAATATTTTTGTTTCTTTGTTCATTTTTGTGGTGTTGGCTATGAAATACAGGGCTTCATGCATGCTAGGCAAGCACTCTATCAGTGAGCTATATCCTCAGCCTACCCCTGCCCATGAATATTTGAGTTTTGCATTGAGTTAGCTATTTCTTTTTTTATTGAAGTGAAGGTCTATCTCAGAAATGTGAGTTTGGAAAGAGAAGAAGAGCCAAGTAGATGGTATTAACTTTCAATAAAAGGATACTCAGGAAAGTTCCACATAGTAATTAAAAGGTTTGGATAGCAGGGAACATTACTCTGCTGGTCGATTGGCAGGTAAGGGATCTAATAATTGAGTGAAATCAGAATTCTATAAGGTGGACTAGGTTTCTAGAAAACCATCTCTGTGAGTCAGACGTGGAGAGCTGTCTTGAAGGACTGAAAACTTAAGCTCACTCTGGCCAGCTGGGGCTTCCAGATAGAATCCAGACTAATCAATCTAGTCACATCCAGATCCATTTCTGTAGTTCTGCTCATTGTCACTTCATTCAGATTCTTCTTTGAAGCCCATTATTTGAGGACACATGGATAAATCTATTATCATCTCAGGTAATGACACACCAACTTCCTGGCTTGGAGATAATTTTCTTCATTCTACTCTGATCTGATTCCTCTAGAGTATCTTTGTTGACAATCTCTTTCCTCAGTGAAGATTCTACCCTGATACGTAGTTGGGCCTGAAGTGCAATGAAATCATATTGTCTATAACTCACAGTCTCACTGGCCTGGTTTCTATAAATAGATAAATTCATCAAGGAAAAACACAGGATCAAAATCTAAAAGCCATCTCATGAAATTATCCGTTTCAGACGTTTGCCTCAGGTCAAATTAAAATTTTAACCATCCTTAAAACCCATGTCTGCCTGTATTTTTAAGATAAAGATTTAGATTAAATAAGCTTCCTAGATAACTTCTTACATATGATCAATTTTTGTCATATATATTCTTTTTTATGATGATGGTAGCATAGATGAGAACTGGAAAAATCTTCCAGACTGCAGTAGATGTCATTTTACAAATGACAACACTGAAGACGAGGGAAAAAATAGATGACTTTCCTGAGGTAACATACATTCATTTATTCTTCCATTTATTCATTCATTCAACATTCACTCAAAAAATATTTATTGACTGCCTAGTCTATCTAGTCACAGTTGTAGATATAGCAATATAGCAGAATATTAGTTTTCTAGGGTTGCCATAACAAAGTACCACAAATTGGGTGGCTTAAAAACAAAAATATATTGTCTCACTTCCAAAGCCCTGAGATCAAGGTGTCAGGAGGGTTGACTTCTTCAGAGGGCTGTAAGGGATAATCTATTCCACGTCTTTGCCCTTGTATTTGTCTATCAGTCCCTAGTCCTTTCTTCTCCCTATCAAAGATTGATTTTAAAAAATATTTTTAACATCTACTATATTCTATGTAATGCTTGGAGATAAGTGAAAATCAAATCAGAATCATCCTTGTCTTCTTTGGAGTAAGTTTTTAAACTATCACATAATATTATATTGGACAAGTAATGAAAACTCATTATAATTTTACCTTTCAACTGACATTTAAGAGATAGAAAGGCCATCCACCCTCTTCGAGAATTTTCCCATGATGGGTCACTAAAATTAATGCTCATTTGGAACGATCCTGCATGTTAGGCTCAGATCTGACTTTCTGATACACCTGTTAGACCTAGATCAACCCATAAGAAATACTTTTCCTCTTCCAAGTGATGATTTTTAAAATTGTGAAGAAGATTAGAACTTCTATTACTTTCTTCATTGTCTATCACAATCATTTGCAGCCATGGTCTTTTCAGTAGTTACCTCCATATTCTCTACTTAGTCCAAGTTTTTACCAAATGCTGAGACCAGGGACTATGGGTCCTACATGTGTTTGAACAGTGCTGTGCTCAGTGTGGGAGTATTGATTATTGTGACATGGATAACATGCTTTCTTCAAATACAGCTCAATATTAAATCAGCATTATTACTAATCAGAATGCAATGTTGGTTTATGGTAAATATCCAAATAAATATACTTTCTTCTTAAAGGTTAGACTTTATGTTCATCATCTTCACATTTCATCTTACTGGTTTCGATCTTGCAATTGCATGCCTTGGTATTTTTCCTAATCGTGCCTCCATATCCATTGCAGTGTGACAGAAAACAGAAGTCCTCAGATTATTCATCGTATGACTCTCATGGGGTCACCTGATTTCCCTGAACCTCAGTTCTGCTCACTCTGAAAAACAAAAAACAAATAGGGGGGTTGGGGTTTAGTAAGAAGTCTCCTCTGGAGAGTTGTGAGAATCAGATGTGACAAGCTGGGTGGAAGTATTCTGCAAAATGGGAAGCACGATGCAAATGTTAGCTACTAGTAGTCATAGGATTGGTTTTTCTTCTTAATTTTTTTCAACTGCAAAAGTGATCAGAATGTTTTCTAAGTCTTTGGCCAGTTCATTGATTCCAGTGCCAAGCACATTAAGACCAAAATATAACTCAACATGCTTTAAGTTTGTTTAGAACCTGTTGTGACTCTATCTAAAAGTACTGTGACCCAACCTGTATACCCTTAGCGCGCCTAAGCCACAAAGACGTCGGAAGCCTGACTGTGTGTCAACATACTATGATGCTGTAGTTACCATCAACAGCTTTGAGGCAAGTTTGGCTTCAATTCCAGCTCAGTCCTTTGCATAATTACTTGATCTCCCTGATCCTCTGTTTCTTATCTTTAAAAAGGCAGATAAAGAAGGTGCCTGCCTATTAGATCTATGCTGGGGGTGAATGAAATAAAGGCAGATGGGATCCACTTGTTGAGCAGACACCATCAAGCATTCAGCCAGTGGTGGCTATTTTAAATGGTTCATACTGTGAAAATTGTTTTCCTTATTGATCCTTCAGCCTTATACAGTACCTGTTTCAAAAAAATAAATTATGCTAGCATAACAGAACTCATAACTCAGTTATTTCCTTGAGAACTTATGCTCATGCCTCATAACTGTCACATTTCTTCATTAATGCTTATGAACTATTAGCTTAACAATCCATTCTTGCCTTTTCTGTTCTCACCATTGGAGAATAGCTGGCCTCTTTGTGGATTGTGGAATCATCTATCCTCCTTTTTTGAAAAATGGTTTAACACTTTTCTTATTCAGTTATCTTTTGGTCTCTGGATTAATCCTCAGTTCATGTTCAGTGATTCAAGAAGAAAAATTTGAGCATCCACTATTTGACTCCACACTCCAGTTTTCTCAGTAGCTGGCATAACTGGAGCCTAGTGCTGGCAGCTAGCACTCATTTATAATAGCCAGGCTTTGTCTTACTGTCCATTCATCTACTCCAAGCTGCAGTCACCTCCCTGTTTGCATTGTTTGTGCATGTGGACAAGCCATTTAACGCTGAGTCACAATTTCCTCCCCAGCAAAGTAGGATAATAATAACACTATGACTACCTCACCGGGTGAAAATAAATGAGACAAGGTGTTAAAATAAAAACAAAAGAACAAAGCATGCACACAAAAAGCATTCCAAGTATTATTTGTTCTTACCCTTTCTGCAGACCACTTTCTTTGCCGCAGAACTTGAAAGCAAGTATCAATTTAATAGTTCTGTTATCTATTATCATTACACCATCTGCCCCAGGGAGCTTGGTCATCACTTCCTTGTTCTTCTAGTTTCAAACACAGATGAAAATATCTTTTTAGGGGTCTTCAATGTTTTCAACAAGCTCAAGTTTAATCATTTATTTGTTATTTATACCCATTTGATATACTATATTAAGATACAAGTACAATCAGATTCAACAAAGCCAGAAAAAGATGAAGAGAACAAGAACAAAAGAAAGAGAGGATTGGGTAAGAAGACCTAGGCTGGATATCATCTGTACAACTGGGCAGACACTTAGCTTCACTTTTGGAAGCAAAGCTAAAAACAAAACAAAACAAAACAAAACAAAGATTGGACTGGTGGGTAGCATAGGAGGAGTGACATTGTACTCTCATGTTAATAACAGGAAGCACAATGAGATACTTCTGATGTCCTACCGAACTCTAAGATGGTTCACACACAGAACTTTACATATAAGACACAAAACAATCTAATAGAAAGCATCATCAACAGAAATTTGGCAAAGGAGGAAATGTGTTGTCCAAATGTCACTTTTATATATAATTCTTAAGAAAAGATGAAGGTGTGCTGTCAAATTTTCATTGTGTGGGGGTACTTGCAGAGGAGTAAAGTAATGATGTATACATATATAGACGTTCTTAGTAACATGGCTTGATATGAGTTGAACATGTAGAAATCTCAAGTGACAAATCATAATACACATTGTTATGTCTTTTCTCTCTGTTTCAGCCAGATGTTGACGCGTAACCAGGATGCTCATGCATATAGGTTGTAAGAACCAAGAATACAGTTTTTCTGTGTTGTTGATAAATTGAAGAACTCCATTCTTCAGATAACTGATATGCAGGCGGCAATAATCTATTTCAAAAATTAAGGTCTTCTTGCCAAAAAGGAGGACCTTCCCATCATCTTCAGGAATGTAGGCTGTCAAGTCAAACTTCCCCTTAGAAAATAGGTTTGGATATAGTGAAACTTTAAACAAAAACTGGAAACCTCATAGTTCTACATCATAGACTACGGCTGGCAAACTGCACATTAGGGGCAAATTAATTTGCCACTTATTTTTGTAAATTAAGCTTTATTAGAACAAGGCTGCATTCATTAATTTATGAATTGCCTATTTGTAGACATTATATTACAGTGGCAGAGTTGAATAACTATGACACCAAGCATATGGTCCAAAAGCCCAAAATGTTTACTGCCTGAGCCCTTACAGATAAAGCTTACCAACCTCTTCCAGAGAGCAGAGAGAGATCATTCAAGTCTACAGGATTTGAGACCCATAGTTCCCTCCCCATCAATCTTCACTACAAAATAATTAATACAGCCTTTGTCAACTTTTTAGTTTCTTTATTTTAAGCACCACAATTTTGTTAAGGGCTCCTGACAATGAATTAGCTGCAAAATTCACACCTAGAATGGGAAGTGAATTAGCATTCGAGTAGTGACTTCAGTGAAATAAAAACAGAAAAGTGTATTCAGACCACTCTTTTCTTTTTTATTGGAATCTTTGTAATTTAATGACACTTTTCTAAAAACCAAATGCCTTTCCTATGTCCTAAGAGAAAAAAATATATACATTATAAGCAGACACTCAAACTATTGCCTTGACTGGAGAGTGGCTACAGATCAGGTTTGCCCCGATGAGTGCCGAAAAGGACAGCAGATGAATAGTTCTGAAACCAAACTCATCTCACTTTGGCAGACATCCTCTTTTGCTTATCTGTTTTCTGGTTAATCATCCAGTGCAACTAGTTAATCATCGGTTCTGTAAATACAAATTTTGTGGCTAGTGTATTAGACAGTACATCAAGAAGTTTCATTGATCCTTTATTGAATTTTCTTCTTTTGAACAAAGGCTATGACAGTATGACAGTGTTGTCATACTCAGTGTGAAGATCTCTGAGACCTTTGTTTCCCACAGCCAGTGCTCTGGGAAGATGCAAATTGCTTCCAAAAGAGGATGTTGTGGGGGACCTTGACTTAGAGCCCTTTCTGTGTGAATAGCAAGAAAGCTTAGAGACACACTCTAAGCCGGCCCTGGTAAGCACACAAGAGCTTACAGATCACAATGACTCTAACCACTCCTGGCTTTATTTATTTTTCTGAGTCTCATTTTCCTGTTGTCCTACTTTCCTCACCCACTTATTTTTCGTTTTATTTTATCTTGTGTGGTATTAATAGGTAATCCACCTTAAATCCTTCTGGAACATGGCAGGGTATAAGTAAACAAGTTAAAATGAACTGGTCTGTTGAATAGAGTTATTTAGTATTGTCTATCTGAATACTGAAGAAAAAAAAAAGTTTGCCAAAAACAACTATTTTGTCTTGGCATCATGGCTGCTAAGGTTTTCTTTCAAACAGAAATTGCTCAACAGGTTCATGGGCTTCTTGTTGCTCCTGCGGGCACGTGATTTTAGGACTGTACATCTAGAGACAGGAAGATGCTCATTTTCCCATCTACAATGGCAAGAAGATGGGCAGCTCAATGCAATTGCAGTTACAGCAGAGTAGTTACAACTAACAAAATAACTCAGGTATCACTGAGTGCGACGGCTGCTGCAGACGTCCTGTCCCTCTTAGTGGGAAAAATATCTTAGTAATTAGCATTTGAATAGCACTTTAGATATTGAAAAAAAAAGTTTACAGATATGGAATATTGCTCAGTCCTCATAAATACTCTGGAAATTTGGTGTATGACACTGGTTTTCAATTGAGGAACTGAGACTTAGAAAAGATGAGCAGAGTAGCAGAAGTAGGATTCTAACTTAGACTGTGAGACCACGCATCATTTCCCTGTGTTGTCCCTTGTCCTTCAGCATGTTTCCAATCATTTGAAGTGAACAGGGTACATCTAGAAACCTGCTAGAGAGCCTCTCTCTGTGTGGGCTTGGATGGGCCATGTCACAAAGGTTTTGAAGTCAAGAAGGCATTGAAGTTATACCTAAGGTTCAGTGTCAGATTTTCACTTTCTGGAAGTTACCTGAGGTCCCTGTATTAGTTTTCTATGATTAGTGCACACTGGATGACTTAAAACAACAGAAATGCATTCGTCACAGTTCTGGAGGCCAGAAGTCTAATGTTGACAGGACCACAGTCCCTCTGAAGGCTCTAGGGGGAAAACTGTTCCTTGCTCCTTCCAGCTTCCAGTGGATCCAGGCAGTCCTTGGCTTGTGGCTACATCACTCTCTCCCTTCTTCTGTGGTCACCTCACTTCTACGTCTTCTCCATATGCCCATTCTGTGTTGACATGAATGGTTCCTAAGGTCATAAATATTCTTAGTGAATTTCTCTGTTATTTATTGAATGAATGAAAGAATAATTACTGGGGACCACACATTCACTATACAAGTTCTTTGTCATGCCCACTGTCCCTATTATCTAGTTAGCAGTTAGTCTTGATTTTTCTCCCTCACCTTCATCTATTTATCCTTGTTCACCACTTTGACCTGGTACCGTTTTCTGTCTTCAGTAGCACATCTTCCTGACATTCCTGTCATGATCCAGAAGACCAGTTGCCTCCTACATAAGCACCCATTGGCCTCCTTTCTCTTGCACAGTCATGACCACAGAGAATCCTACCTGTCCTTCCAATGTTCCAACTTTTCTACTTTGTCCTAGAGATGTGCTGCAGATTCCTATGACTATGGCATTTGTTCCCATGTGACTCATCAGAGTAGTGGGATCAGTGCATCTGATGAGTCTTGTCCAAGTTTTCTATCATAACCAGAAGTTAATCATATCGTAACTCTGATAAAGCAGAACAGAGACTGAAGACCTCAAGATGTTTATACATGGCAACCTTCACCCAGCCAGCAGAGATTTAACACATCTTTAGGAAGGACATGTTTGTATTGGTTGAGAAGCACAGGTCATCATTTGAAAGCTTAGACTCTCTTAGGATCGCCTGGAAGCTGGGGTTAGTTTTCTTGAGCATTTCTGGAATCACCCTCTAGAAGAATCTTATAACGACTCCACGTGGCCTAATTTCTTCTTGCTCACCCCCAGCTGTGTCAAAAACCACCAAACTACTCTCAGTGACAGTCTTGAAGTCACTTCACAGTCCCACAGCACCTTTTCTTCCTCTGTGTAACCCCTAGATATTTAACCTTAAAAGAAAATAAGCTGTCCTCTCCTACTTTGAATCCTATGATTAACTTCTCTTCAGGGAAAGCTTTCCACAGGGCAGACAGCAGAATACAATATGGTTCTCCCACTCCTGGCTTGCTTTCTGATACCCCAGAACAAGACTGCAGGCCCTTCCATTGTAAGATAATGTGGAGAATTAGATGAAGCTAAAAACACAACAAACCTGAAAGTTTCCCCCAAAATGAAGCCATCTATGAGTTTTCCTAGTTATTTTCCCTGGCATATATATTTTTATACTAGATAGAAATTCCTTTTTATCTAGTATACTCAGGAGCCAGGATGAATTCTCCTGGATTTCTAATGTTGTCTACAAACTTCATTATAATTCTTGTCCCTGATGCCAAACTTCCAGGTTGACTAATGTGGGAATCCTATGGGGCCATATTTGGAAACATACAGTAGGAATATCTAAAGATCACTTTCTGGCCAGGCGCGGTGGCTCATGCCTATAATCCCAGCAACTAGGGAGGCTGAGGCAGGAGGATTGCGAGTTCAAAGCCAGCCTCAGCAACTTAGCAAGGTCCTAAGCAACTCAGTTAGACCCTGTCTCTAAATAAAATATAAAATAGGGCTGGGGATGCCACTCAGTGGCCCAGTGTCCCTGAGGTCAATCCCCAGTTCCAAAAAAAAAAAAAAAAAAA
>JAJEJO010000148.1:25684-100469 GCA_020662805.1 Glaucomys volans | reverse complement strand
TATCCAGTCTCCTGATGCAGTAAGTCCTTTCTTTTTTTCTCCTACCACCTCAGAGGGAATGGGGCCTTCCTTATTTACTCCCTAAAGATTCTTCGGCAAGAGCCCTATCCTCCCCTAGCAGTCAGTCCTGTCATCCTCTTTTCTAAGAAATGGGCCCTGTGCCAGCCAGGTAGGGCACATTCCACTTGCAGCCAACTCGAACTTTCTCACCCACTGTTCCCAGACACTGTCTGTGTACAGTTTCTCGGATCTTGGCCCCTGTGGCTCCCAACATCTCATGAGGAGCCAGACCAGACACAAAATCCACATGACTTGGGCAAAATGAAAACATGGGGGCCCTAAGTATTAAGAGAATTGAGAATTCCAAGATGCCAATGGTCCGACACTCAGCCATGTCCAGGGCCCTGTGAGAATAGGAGTCTAGGTGACTGTACAGGTTCTTTCAACAGTCTTTAACCTCATGCGATCTTTCTTGGCTCCAGGTACCCTGTTTGGCTAACTGCCATATTCTGACATCTAGTCCTAATTAATACTCTAGCCTTACTCAGGTTAACTTGTTGGTTCCACTATGCCCTAAATTCTCTGAGATGATGCAGAAGGGGGTCTGTCTCATGCCCAGGGAAGAGATCCTTTCAGAATCAAAATCTTATAATATGAAAATAATGTTAACAATCAGGTTTTGACAATTTGGTCCATGCCTAGAATCATTCATGATGCTAAAGACACATAAAGAAAGAAGGTTGTAGTCTAGCGCAGCAAGTGTCATCAGTCTTAAAGAAGTAACTTCTTTTTTTTATTTTATTTTATTTTATTTTTTATTTTTTATTTATTTATTTATTTTTTGGTACCAGGGATTGAACCCAGGGGCACTTAACCACTAAGCTGCATCTCCAGGCTTCTTAAAAAATATTTTATTTAGAGACAGGGTCTCCCTGAGCTGCTTAGGGCCTCACTAAATTCCCAAGGCTGGCTTTGAACTCAGGATCCTCCTGCCTCAGCCTCCAGAGTTGATGGGATTACCGGCATGTGCTACTGCACCATTAGAGAAGGAATTATAAAACATGGGAAAAAGAGGGAAAGGAGGGGAAGGAAAAAGAAAAGAACTATAAATCTGTTTAGCTTCTACCAATTAAAAATGATATTTCATTCCTTACACCTCTTTGTGGGCATGGGTTTCCTTTCTTTCCCCCCTTCTTATTTTTTTTTTTTTTTTCAATCTGGCTTAATCTCAGTTCATGTTCTCCAGAACATCACTTGAGCAGATTAGAACATATGGAGGCGCTTCCCAAACCCTTGCACCTTGTCCTCTAGAGAAAGACCAGTCACAGTTGCCCCAAACACCCTTGGCCAGCCCCTCAGGCACAAAAGAAACATATCCTCTCCCGTCAGTCCTGCTGCAGATCACAGCTTCCAGTCTTTCTTGAGTCTCTAGACAAACCAGCAGTGTTTCTGAACCAGCTGTGGAAGAATTTCTTTTCTTTCCTTTTCTTTTTTTAAGAATTTCTTTTCTGCAAAATGTTTCTCCAGACCATGGACATCAACTGGTGATGTCCTTCTGCCCCAGATGATATTTGCTATATGTAAAGGGACAGGTGAATTGCTGATGCTGCCAGGAACCTCTAAAATCAGCTGTGTGAACTTTGACCTTCATAAAAAGCTTCCCTTAAACAATAGACTTGGAAACAATTTTAGCAAAACTTTATCAGACTGTGTGCACTATGGCCATTCAATGGACTGGTTTTGTTTGTTTGTTTGTTTGTTTGGGGATTTTAGGTGGTTTTTCAAATGCATTGTATTTTTAGGCTATTTTTACACTATTTTAAGCCATTAGTCCTTATAATCGCTCTTTTGTCTCATGAAAGCATCTTTGCCTAAGAGTCAATGTTTAAATGAATACTTTTGTTCTCCTCTAAGAGACTGAGAATACAACCACAGGGAAGGAAATATTCCCCACCTGCAACCTTCCTGCTTGGCTTAATGGGAATATCAGAGTTGTAGCAGAGTGACTTTGAGGTGACAAAGAAACAAGGTGCCAGCAAAGGAATCTTGCTGCTTTTTGTTGGTTGGTTTTTGGTTTTTTCCAAAGGCACCCTGTGATCAAGCACCCTCCAGCCATCTACTTTAGTCTTCCATCTCTGCTCAGGATCAACCTTAACCATCAGTCCCAGAACAGTGTTCCCTATGTCCTATGTCCTCTCCTGTTTGGAGATTTCATTCTCAGGGGCCCACCTTGATTCCTGAAATTCCATCACTGGAGTCATTGCTGCAAGAGATGAAGTGATCGATTAGATCCTCTCCAAGTGATACCTCACCGAGGCAGACTGTGATGCGGGAAAGCAGAGAAAACATGGAGGTCCAGGACACTCGAGGAAAGAAGACATAGCAGAAACAAAAGTTCTGAAGTGGAAGCATAGATCCCAGAAAATGAGTCTTTCTATTTTATAGTTGAACACAGGGTAGGAATCACTCTCATCCCCTTCATGAGCTTGTTCTAATCTTGCCAGCTGAGGTTTTCTAACCTTCAAGGGTCACAAACTGAAGATCGTAGAAAACCTCAGGATGATATATACTTTGTAGGGTTTGGATATGAGGTGTAGGAGGTGTCCCCCAGAAGCACACGTGTGAGACAATGCAAGAAAATTCAGAGGAGGAATGACTGGGTTGTGATAGTCTTAACCCAATCAGTGAATTAATCCCCTGACAGGGATTAACTAATTAAAATTAAAGGTGGGTGGCTAGAGGAGGTGGGCACTGGGGGTATGACTTTGGAATATATATATATATGTATATATATATATAGTATGTGTGTGTATATATATGTATATATATAGTATCTAGCAAGTAGAATCTCTCTCTCTGCTTCCTGATCATCATGTGAGCTGTTATCCTCTGCCACACTCTTCTGCCATGATGTTCTGCCTCACCTCAAGTCCCAGTTGTCTATGGACTGAGACCTCTGAAACCATGAGCCCCCAAATAAACTTTTCCTCTTCTACAATTGTCCAGGTCAGATTTTTTAATCACAGCAGCAAAAAAACTGACTAAAACATGCCTTTTCTATTTATATTGACACATATTCAGTGCCAATATATGCTTGATTGTCTCATCTCCAATACTTTGGCATTAACTGGCATTTTAGAAAGACTTCTCCAAGCTTCCCAGTTCCCTTGGACAACACAGTGAGGAGAAGGAGACTCTACTCATCCTTGAAATTCCTGAAGAAATGGGTTTGTGAAAGCATTGGCCCTCCTCACTTCTTATTGGCAGACAGACCATTGAAAAAGATGGTATTCTCCGTGAAATTTACCTGTGCAGGTGGGCAGGATTGGTAGATATCAAATTAGCCTTCTCAGTCATCAGAAATAAGTTAGAATGAAAAAGAAAATGGATTTAGAGCTGCATAGACCTTCCCAGAGCTGCTTCTTTCAGCATTCTAGACAGTGGTTTGGTCACCTACCCATCTGAGCCTCCTTTCTTCATCTGTGAAATGGGGATGATGATCCTCTTAAAGGGCTATAGGGAGAATGTCTAGGGAGGCTGGTACACAGGTGGCTTTCAACCAAAGCAGTTCTCTCCCCCTATTAGTTCCCTGCTTGAATGGAGCATATAAAATTGCAATATTCTGCATTATTAAAGTTGTTAATTCCAACACTGAAAAAGAAGAAAATTTTAAATTCTTACTGACACCCTGAATAATCTAGCTGAACTCTGCACAGCTAGCCCAAGAACTATGTCCCCCAACATCAGAGAATGGGTTTGGAGCCCCTATTGCACAACACGAGCTTTTGATTTCTGTGCACAAAGGAAAATGGAGCTCTCTTCTCATGAAATTCAAAATGTGGGTTTGTCATGATAAATATTTACTTAGGTTCCTCGAATCAATTATTCTATTTATTCCTAGAATTACCAACAAATGAGTTCAAACAATTTTTCAACCACTTACGTCCTGCTTTAAGAACACCATGAAAAGAAAATATTCTCAACTGTGTGAACACCCAAATAATACTTAATGTCTCAGGACACACAAGCGTCAAGTGTCCCTAGCAATGAGACTACAAAGAACTTTCCCAAAATGGTCTCATTTATCCATGCAGCCCCAACAATAAAAATTTGGGGCTATAACATAAGCCTTGAAGGTTTTTTCAAAACAAAAATCAATAGCCTGAACTCAAAGACATAAAAGGACTTACTACAGGCTTCAAATTCCTGAGGTGGGAGTTCTCCATAGATCACAGCAAGCTGATCATGTTTAGAGGAGCTGACGCAGCAAGAGAGCTGCTAAAGAAAGAGAAGAGGGAGACACGAAAAAGAAGAAAAGAAAGAAGAAAAAGCATTTGGGCATATTTAATTTTTGTGAATGAGTTTTCTAATTTCTCAATCCCAGGTGAAGATTCAATCTGAAAATTACGTTTGAAAAGTTTTTTCAAACCCTAGATACTAGTGGAGTGGGACAAAACAGCATTTGTTGGGGGCCCTCAATGGGAAATAATAAATTCTTGGTGATTAATGACACTGTGTGTGCCGTTGGCCATGAAAAAAAACATTTTCTATTCTTGAGTCACAACGGAAGCTACAACTTGAATTTTATTGTTCAATTTGCTTTTTTCTTTCCTGGGTGAAACAGCAGTGGATTGAAGAGTCGAACGTTTATAGAGTTAGCAAGACCTCAAGGGACCAAAAGCAAAGCCAAGCCAGTGAGGAGAATGCCAGAGATTATCTACCCTCAGTGAAAACGCAGGATTCAGAAAGAAAAAGAAAGAAGAGTGATTAGAAAGAATGACAGTCTGTAACTTAGACAAAATTCCTTGGCAAAGTTGGTCAGTCTCCTTTTTTAAAAAAAATAAATAAACAAACAAAAAGTTTCCTGGTTGACAGTTGCTAAAACTCTTCCTTTTTCCATTTTCGGCACACTGTTGAAAAGATAAACTGATGTCCTCCCACAGGATGCAGGAGTAGACATCTTCAGAGAGGACACATCGACTTTGGCTGTTGGAAGACGGTTGGAGTGAGGAGCCCGAGGGGGTGGAGAGGAGGTCTCTGCTCAGTAAATGGTAGGTTTTGTGGGTGTTGATAGTCTTTTTTCCCTCCTGTCCTTAAAGAAGTCCCCTAACTTGGACCTTGGACCTTCCTAAAACAATACAAAATTTCTGTGATCCTTTTTTCAAGCACATTTTAGTTACACTTTGAAAACCAGACTTGTCATTTTATTTCTAGTCTTGGCAGTAACTGAAAATAGAGCAAAATAAAAGACTTTCAGGATAACCTTGGATCTTACTGAAATCTAATATGGCCATCACCAACCCCATGCAAGTTTCTCTTCCACGTTAGTTTCCCCATCTACAAAAGGGAGCGAGCACCTCGAGATTCATAAAGACATTGGATACAAGGCCCACGATTTACACAGACAGCTACCATTTTTCAGGAACCTGAAAGAAACAAACACAAAGTAAACCAACAAACAAAAATGCCCCAAGGGAGTAGGATATGAGAGTCCCCACTCTCTTACGGGTCATGATGCTGCATCCAGGAATTTCTTCTCCTTTTGGGCCAGAAAGGCAGGCAGACCTCTTCCCGCTGGGAAGCTCTACTAAAAACTTGGGTAAATTCCTCTCTCTGTTTCTCTGCCTCTCAACTTCCTGTAAACGATAAAACTGTAAAACAAAGAGTAATAAGATCCGAATCTTCCTGCTGGGGACTTGATGAAGATGAATTAGACATTGACAGTTAGGAAAAGATGGAAGGCCCTCCGTGACAGAGGCCAAACTAATTCAAAATGAAAATCATCAGTTGCACTGTGCTCATATGTTACTTAAAAATCAATGAAGAAACAAAGTGAGGGACCCCGAAGCCCTTTCAGCACCCCCTGCTTTTACACTCAGTACTAACTTAGCAGCCTTGAAATGTCTGAAAACCCAGTCAATCATCATTAATAATGATATTTTTATAGCACTTTAAAAATTGGAATTTCCAGAGCCATTTTGATAGATGTCCTGACACCACCTTGCCATTTGCGTAATTTTTTTCTGGGTTGTTTTCTTGCTGCTCTCCACACACCACCCCCCACCCATTGAAAGAATTTTTTCAACAGAAAATGGGAGGAAATTCTTCTGATGGAAAAATTCATGAGAGATGGCACAGTTTGCCCTGTGCTAGGGATCCCTTACTATGAGGGGGTCTATCTGGACAAGAACTTTCAACTCTAATGGTTCCAAAACTGCAGTCTTACTCAAGGATTTAAAAACAAATGCCTCTGCTGCTTCAGATGTGGAGCAAGAGGTCACTGAGCTTGCACAAAGATGGGAAAGATTAGAAGCCAAGCTGGGTGGTGGTTGTCTCCACTACACAAACATCTCAAGCAACTTTTCTCTTTGCTGATCTCACTCCAAGCCTGAGCAATTACTACCTCTAGTGTGACCTTCCAAAATGCTCGTTCAAAAGATTCAATTCATTAAACTAGAATTAAATGTTCATCTACTTCTGGATCGCTCTCTCCCCACCACTGAGAATTCTTTGCCTTTGGAAATGCAGATGCAGATGAAATTTCTTATTTCTGTTGCAACCTTCACAAAACCATCCAAGCTTATGAGATAACTTGCAAAATGCCAGCTTTGAAAGGAAACACTAACAATTCTTGTTTAATCTCTGAGCCCATCCCTCCAAACCAAAAACAAAACAAAAAAAACCTGAATTTTTCCAACGTTTGTATTTGTTCAGTTGTTTTTTGTTTTGTTTTGTTTTGTTATGGTTTTCTCCCCCTCTTGTAACCTACTTTATTCTCTGCTGCCTAAGACCGCACAGGAATTTTTATCACCATTGGGGGCCTCATACTGGTGGCAAAAAAGCAAGTTCCTGTCCTGGTGTTGAACTAAAAAGGAATAAATGTCTTGGATGTATCAAGTTTCTTTGTCAAGCAAACAAAAATAAAGGAATCTAGTTTACTGGAATAGTTGCAGTGCTCATTAAAATTGATGACTTCGAAGATTCTGAGCCTCTCTTCCTTTCACCAGGGCCCTCAGCCAAGAATCCACTGTGCTGTTAAAGACATCATGTTATTGGGGTGTTGTAAAACAGACCACTGCTGTTGTCTCTGCTCGCCCTTCAGGTCTCAGTGTAACAGTGGGGAGGCCTGGGGGAACCGGGGGATGATGGGCAAGGCCATTTGGCCAAGGGACATCCATGAAACAGACCTAATATGCAGCCTGGTATTTTATATCCATAAACATCAAGTTCAAAAAAGAAAGAAAAGGAGCTCGATGAGCATGGGGCGGAGTTCGGTTTTTCTTAGAAATGTGCGACTCTGCAGAAGTGTGCCTTTATTTTTGGCACAAATTGCTACAGCAAATTACATAGCTTATCAGATGTGGTTTTTTGGGCTCAGTGGAGAAACCACTGCAGGGACTTATTCCCTTTGTTCTTTGTTCCCAATTGGGAATTTTGGATAAATCAATGTCCTGTTACAATTCAGAAACAGGCTTGAATAATAAGTGCTAACAATATTTGTGATTCAATGAAATTCACATTATTTCAACTCAACAAAGTAGACCGTGGTCCTAAAAGACATTTCCATTCTGCGCTGAGAGCTGTGAGATATGAAGTTTGAACCTCCATTTTGACAAACGTAAACCTGGGAGGAGAGCAAGAGATGAAGTCAGTCCCGGTGAAGAAGGAATTTGCCAGGGAACCTTCCCATGGTTTCTCACCAATCCTCTCCCTTATATTTTGGCCGTAGATGTGGACTCACTCTGATATGATAGGGAAACCAAACAGAATATAATAATAATGCTGATTGTTTCTATTTATTTGATTGCTGACAATGGAGATGGATAGATTGTAAAGATAACTTTATAAACAGGAATTTTCTATCAGTTGAAAGAACCACAGAGTATTTATGTGCTCATCAATGTATTCATTCTTTTATGCAAAGGTGAAGCACTGTAGGGAATGAAAAAGAAATGTTAAAAACAAGGCTCAAGGAGGCAAATTTATTAGAAGTAGAATGAGTGGCAGTAACTAAGCAGGCACATCTCGCTCAGGGGCACAGTTAACCACTCTAGAGATGCAGGTAGGGGAGAGCCAAGTCAGTGTGGAGGGAATGGAGGGGCAGATGAATCTTCATTAGCAACTTCATTAGCAATGACACAGAGATTTTCAAGGGATATTTGCCTAAGACCCCTGTCCTCAAGTGAAATTGGATGTGGAAATCCAGAGCAGAGAGCTGAGCACACCTCTCATCCCAACAATGTGCCCGGCTATCCCCTACTCTCCAAATGTTTGCAATTTGAAAGTCACTGAAACATAGAAGGTTCTGGGTACAGATGGAAGGAAGGCAGCATTCTGAGTGAGGAGAGCACAGCTAGCCAAGGGGCTGAAGCTAGAGTTTCAATTAGCACAATGCACGTATTTAGGCAAGGTCATCCGATATATTGAAGTTGATCCAATGGGCATGGGGGACCACTGAAGAGTCTTAAGTTAGGGAGTAATGTGATTGAAGTGAACATGGACGTGGCAGCCGTGTACTAATGACCCAGTGGATCCAAATGGAATAACCCAAGCATCAGTAATGAAGGGCACCCGACAGAGCTGCAAGTGTTAAGTAGAGGTGCGGCTATTCAATAAGTCTCAGTGCTTGAAGACTCAGGAGAGTTAAAGGAAATCAGTCTAGAAATAAATTTTTTTATTTGTTCTTTTTAGATGTAGATGACAGTAGGGTGTATTCTGACATTATACGTACATGGAGTGTAACTTAGAATCCCATCCTTGTGGTTGTACATGATGTGGAGTTACACAGGTTACATATTCATATGTGAACATAGGAAAGTCATGTCCAATTCATTCTACTGTCTTTCCTATTCCCATCCCCCCCCCTTCCCTTCATTCCCCTTTGTCTAATCCAATGAACTTCTATTCTTCCTTCTTCCTACCCACTCCACCCCGGCCTTATAATTGTATGTTAGCATCCACATATCAGAGAGAACATTTGGCCTTTGGTTTATTGGGATTGGCTTATTTTACTTAGCATGATAGTCTCCAGTTCCATCTGTTTCCCAGCAAATATCATCATTTCATTCTTTTTTACTACTGAGTAAAATTCCATTGTGTTTATATATATACCACATTTTCTTTATTCATTCATCTGTTGAAAGGCACCTCAGTTGGTTCCATAGCTTAGCTATTGCAAATTGAGCTGCTATTAACATTTATGTGGCTGCATCACTATAGTGCACTGACTTTAAGTCCTTTGGGTATATGCCAAAGAGTGGGATAACTGGGTCAAATGGTGGTTCCGTTCCAAGTTTTCTGAAGAATCTCCATACTGCTTTCCAGAGTGGTTGCGCCAATTTGCATTCCCACCAGCAATGTATGAGTGTACCTTCAGAAAATGAATTTTGACCATCAGAATAATTGAGTAACAATTTATATCAAACACTGTGTAACCTGCAGTTTGGGCCATGGCCATTATCTTTGTTGATCATCAAACAGTTGTGTGATTATTTTTCTACTCCCTATCTACTCTTAGACTGTGAAATCCCATAAGAACCAGGACTCTGCCCATTTGGTCTCCATTGCATTACTACAATTTAGCATCATAGGTATATAATAGGCAATCAAATATTTGAGAAATTAAGAGATTCAACAAATGACAGCATCACTGATGTTGCAAAAGAGAAATAGATGAGTTCACTTTTTATCATATTTTTCTTAAATAAGGAAAACAATTTTCCCACTCCATAGAAACTGGACTGAGCATAGTTGAAATATCAGCAACAGGTACAAAAACTAGGTCATCAATAGCAACTGAAGCCATGAGAATGAGTTTAGAAGCAGAAAAGCAGAACTCACTGAGGATTCCTATGCAAAGAATCAGAACAGTCCAAAAGTAAAGAATGCTTCCTTGAGGGTAAATTTGGAATGGTTTGCTATACACCCACACTTTGAGACATTTATAAACCGTAAGAGGAAGAAATCCTCTTTCAAACAAAAAAGTTTAAAACATTAGGAATTTTGGAAGTGGAAATAAAATGTACAATTAATCAAGGGAGGTTCAACCCATATTAAGTCCCTATCAGAATTCCTCATTGTATTTGTAAAATGCGGCTAACTACTTATCCCAAATGGTAACAGTACCCTGCTGAGAAACACTGGTCATGACACAGGGCTTTTTCTTTCTTTTTCTTTTTTTCTTCTTTTTTCTTCCATCCCCCACTTTCCTTTAATAGCAATACATAAAACATTTTTTCTAGAATTATATAATCCATATGGAATTCCAAAATCTCATTTACTGATCTAATTTTTGTACCCATCCCACCTAAATTTTCTTGTTCATTGTTTATTGATGATGCTATTGTTGTACTTGTTTTGCTTTGTCTATTTGTTTGTTTTTGCAATACAGAGGATTGAACCCAGGGATGCTCTGCCACTGAGCTACATCTCCAGTCCTTTTTATTTTGAGACAGGGTCTCACTAAGTTGCTGAGACTGGTCTTGAACTTGTGAGCCTCAGTCTCCTGGGTCACTGGAATTATAGATATGCATTACTGTTTTAGTGTTTGTTCATTTTTGGTTTTGAGCATCTGTTTTTTTTTTGTTGTTGTTGTTGTTGTTCTGTTCTTTGGTTATTAGAAAAGAAAGAAGAGAAAAACGGTTGAATGACATGCAGTATGATCCCTGTGTTGTCAAGAAGTCTGTATCCACAACCCGTTCTTACTGGGACCATAAGACAAATACAGCCTTCTTTCTTCTTTTTTTTTTTTTTCCTTAAAAATAAGGACAGAACCAAGGACATTATTATGACAAAATTACAATGTGGATTTTCACCTATGTAATATTTTCTTCTGTTTAGCCCTGTGAGAAATTCTGTGTATTTTATTTAGAGAGTAGATAGGTATGGATTTTGAATGCTTAAGTGTTAAATGCTATAATTTACATATAAAATTTAAACACTGAAATTCTAAAGGTATTTTAAAATTAAATGTAATATTAGTGACAAGAGGTCCAAGAAAAGAAAACTCTAGGAACAGAAACCATCAATACAACCACCAATAATATTTCTTCAGGAAACCTGCACAGGTACTTACGATCTCATGCTTCAAATAGTGGTTTTTATCCCAAAGAAAACACAAAATTACTAAAACCTCTGACCAATCCAAGAGAGTATAGTGCCACGGTGATGCTCCGCTAAACCTAGGAACTAAGCTTCTGCTAGAAGCTACTTTTTTTTTCACGAAACCCTTTAGTAGTTTGTTCATTTATCACTGCACACAAAGCTCTAGGTGAATATTTACCATGTGCCCAGCACTGTGCTGGACCAGAAAAATAAGGAACACAGACACTGCTCTCAAAGACTTCAAGTTGGTGGGAGCTCTCACCTTAGCTATCTCCATCATCTTTGGCTCCTCACCTTCCAAGAGACTTGGCAGGTATCTGACTCGAAGCAGTTGATTCCTTTTGATTCTATCAGCTGTGTTTATGAGACAGAAAAACCTTACATGGTTATGATTTAACCTCATTTTCCAAGAGTAGCACCATCTTTTTTAGTATCCAAATTTATATTTCCCCATTGTAGTTCTAAATTGCAGCTGCAGTAAACTTGTCCATCGAGGTTTTGCTGACCCCAACACTCAGCAAGAAGTAGGGAACACCCAGGGGTTGTCTTCAAGAACTTTCTAACAGTTTTGCCAAACAAGAAAGAATTGTCAGCAAGTAAGGGAGAAATAATTCAACTTATATCAAGATTGTTCAACTTATACTAAGAGTCAGGCTGTGGAGGAGTAAGTGTAGACACATAATCCATGAATAAAAAAGAAATGAGGAAGAGGATTAAGCAAACATTACTGAACACATCATCATTGCTTTGATGGAGCAAGATCAAAATCTGATGGGCAACCTAATAGGCAAACAGGAAATACTGTGGTGTGCTGGCTGCTCACCAGGGCTAAGAGGGCCTCTGGTGCATCAGGCGAAGCACAGTCAAATCATGACTTCAGGTTTTCCAAACCCTGCTCTGCATACACACTACCCTCACAACAACCCTACCTTCATCAGTTAAGGGCATGTCACACTTTTCTATTTATATCATGCTGGGTTTTGTTCTGTGTTAAAATGTGCAGCTCTTTTATTCTATATTCATTCTATTTACATAGGCATTTTATCCTTTGTTATTAGGATGACCTTTTCCTGGTCAGATACCTTGCATGGTGCCTACATTCTTCATAAGCTTCCTCGATGCCTCGCACACCAAAACATCCCAGTAGATGTCAATCAACAGGTAATTCTTTACAAAGAGAAAGAGCAAGTCATGCTGTTTATCGGCAGTTAATGGAGTGTCCCCAGGCATTGAAAGAATTCCTCAGCAGGGTCTGATAACTCCTATCAGTGTTGGAGCTGATGGCAGCATTCATGAGAAGAATGCCTGACCCTACCCTGCTATCCAGCCTGTTCCCTGGATGGCCATTCCGGCCAGTGACAGCTTCTTCCTCCTTCCTCGGCATGCCATGGTTCTTGTTGCTCCTACACCTGGAATTTCTTCCCCAACTCAAAGCAAAGTCATTCTCCATGACACTGTATAGGAAGTGCAACCTCTGTGAATTTTTCAGGCTTTAAGGAATTCATACTCGTTTCGGCATCCAAAGTCAATACTGGTCTGGGCTTGGCATCTTCATTGACTGAGCCTCTGCGTTCCTCCTGTCTTCGGTATCCTCTTTTGTTTCTTGACCTTGACAGTGCGCTGCCTTGCATGGATGGTGTGCTTTTCATGTGATCGGTGTGTGATCAGAGGAATGCATAGCCACTGAGCAGAGCAGAAATTGGGTATGATGAAAATACGCCATGCCCACACACACTCACGTTTGTCCAAAAACATAACGTCATCATCGTGTGCTAGTTATTTTGTGTGTTACCTCATATAACCCACACAACTCTGTGTGGTAGGTGCCATTCTCAAGTCTATTTAGTTGATGAGGAAATTTCAGGGAAGGTACATAAATTGTCCCAGTTAGGTCAGTGATGATATGAGCCCATACATTTCATGACATTCTAATTCAGGAGAGTGTCTCCCATTCTACATTAGAACAATGCTATAGCCCATGCTCTTCTGTGAATTCTTGCTGAAGTGTATGTAACCTGTCTCTCCCACCCACTCTCCTGCTAGCTCTCTGACCCCGTGAATATTGTCCATTCCCAACATATAGATACCATCTGGATGCCAGGTCTAAGCCAGAAAATGTGGCTGTGAGAAATCAGAGAAGGATCCACTTCTCCAGTGCTCGCTAATGTGAAAACAACCACACAGCATATTTTCCAGCCAATGTGTCCTGCAGGTCATTCTACTCACTGGCATGCGGACTTGTTCTTCCAGCCTCCTGAGTCAGTCAGAACTGGAACATGTGAGTGGATGCGTGTCAGCCTCCTGGGAAGGAAAAATGTCAACACAAACAATCCCAATAGTTAAAACTATAAGGTTCACAGCCTGTCCACGAGGATTATGTCTCTTGATTCTGACACCTCTGAGATGCAGATAATACAAATTGTGTGAGTACCCTGATTGACAGGCTGAGAGAAGTTCCATGATTTACCCAGGGCTAATAAGTTAGCTAGTTCTAGAACTTTTACTAGATTTTTTTTTTTTCCGAATTATGATCCCCCCCCCCCCTCGTGCTGGGAGAAGAGGAATCAAGTGAAAGGAAATTATTTACTTGACAGCCAGGACAAGGGTACGCGTGCTCAATACACCAAGAGCCCTCCTCAGTGCAGGGAGAAGTCCCCTTCATGAGGGAAAGAGACTCCTAACACATCTGCGGGAGAGAGGGAGGAGGGACAAGGAAGGAGACACCTGCTGCTTGGGAGTTGGCAAGAGAAACTGTTCTCCAACGTTCCGGTCAGAAAGTAAATGTATTTGAAATGCTGAGGACTCCACATATATTCTGTTAATAATTTACCAATTGAAACCATTAAAGATGTTGACAAAAGCTTTTCCATTTACTATGGGTGTCTATGGGTGATTTGAAACCACTCATTACCTTTAGACGCTCCGGGGTTGTTTCTGAGTGTCCTCGCACATCTTCAACAGCAAAGGCAGCCTGGACTGGCCATGGAGGGAGCTTGGGCTTGAACATACAACTAAGCTGATTCCACACTCAGGTGTGTTGCCACTGATTCACCCAGAGACTGTTGGCCCAGGCCTCTCAAGGCAAATTATATTTGCCTGTAGATGAAAGTTATAGTATAACTAGATATCCCTGGATGGGGGGGTTTAATATTAAAAAGTAAATATATAGTCCCAGAAAACCATGAAGATATCACTAGAGTTGAACACTCAGTGGAAGTGAAGAGGCAGAACATTCTAACAATCAAATAATTGTATTCTCTCATAGCCTTCTAAGAGTGCAGGGACTAAGCTTCCAGAAGGAAAAGAAAGAAACTGCTCTTACTAAACAAGATGAATAAATTCTTTTAAGTCATTATTTGCGAATAAGAACCAGGCAGTACAGTAAAGTTTTTTACTTTTTTACTATTTTAAAGTTCTGGTTTCTTGTTCCCTTTCTGCTATCCTCAACCCCTCTGGATAAGTATATCAGTTAAGATGAATTTAGCTAAAAATAACAGAAAATGCAACTACAGTTGACTTAAACAATGAAAGTCTTTACTATTTTGCATAGGATGAAGCCCTGAGTTTTAGAAGATCCGGTATGATTAAATTGTCAGCCTCATGATTCGTAACCATCTTTCTATTCTGCCACACCTGGTGGACAGGTTGTCGTTGAACACAGCCTTCTTCCATGGCCCTCAGGTGGTCACTGATGTGCCCATGTCACATGGAGATGATGAGGTCTAGAGCTTGGAAGGGAATATCTACCTGTTATGGTTTTTTGTAAAGGGAAAGAAACTTTCCAAAACAGCTTGGTCAGACCCTGTCACAAGCCAAAGCATGAACCCAATCACTTAGCAAGGTAGGTGGATGAAATCTTCACAACTGATTCACCTACACTCCCTAGGGCTGAAAAGGGTCCAGCCTGCCCTCAAGCATGTGGGCACTCACAAGAGGGTAAACAAACCAAAGGAAAGGGGGAAAGGTCAGCTTTGCAAGCAGCAGGGATTATCTGCTACATCAAGGAATCTATTGTTTTTTTCATAGCTCACCTCCCCACGTCACTGAGTAAGAACTAGACTAGAGGTCCCCTCGAAGATCCCTCCTCCTGCTAAAATTCCATGATGCAAAGATAACAGTATAACCCCCACTTAATGGAAAAATCAACAGGAAAGTCACAGTACATCCCCCATCTCCACTCCAAGAGTTCAAGGAGGAGAACTCTAATTTTGTCCATATCATTAGGTCATAGACAGGTGATCATATCTGTAATAGCAGCCTCCAAATTGGAGTGTGCCATCTACATAGCATGTGACAATGACCTCTTCAGGCTTGGGAAGAAAACACTGGAATTTATATTTATACTTTTATATCATCCTCTTTTAATTTGATGTGTATTTTTTGTAATGTACCTGATACATTAGTATAGTAGTCCATGTATATAATTGACAGCTATATAGAAAGAACAGCTGTGGGATGGTGAATTTTCCAGGATGCTCAGTTAGTAGTTTTCAAAGCATAATTAGGCCCTGGTTTCAACCCCTACCAGCACATAATAAAAATAACAACAACAAAAAAGAACTTTCACAGTGATGAGCATAGAACGTACTAGAATTTTAGTGGCTTCAACTACATCACAGAACTTAAAGAAAAAAAAAATACATGAAGAAACTGACACAACTGGATTTGTGATTTCCCAATACTGATCATCAGAAGCTGAGCAGCACTGAATCCAGGCTTTAAATACTCAATTAGCAGCAAAGGAGAGAGTCCCAGCATGGTTTTAATTTGTTGATCCTTTCAGGCTCTTACTTTTGTTTGTCAGAAGAGGACTTCTATCACTGTTTTCCTCCCCCACTCCCGCCCCCAAGCCCTTCAAAGTGTCTCCTATTTTGAGAGGTAAGTGTGAGGCTTGGCCTATCTGGAGCAACACAAATGCAACTCACCAGGGCAATCAGGAAGTCAGACCGCTTTGTGGGTTCCCACAGTTTTTGCTCATTCAATTAACAATCGTGCCTCTAAGTGCTAGACAGGATGCTAGAAAGAGATTCCAAGACTGCTGGAGTCCAGTGTTTAGAAGGAAGACTACCCAGTCTAAAGAGATGCTGATGAGAAAGTGGTAAAATGAGCATTTGGGGTTACAGTGGAAGAAGACAAAAAGCAGCCCTTTAGGGGTAAGTCAGAAAATCAAAAAACAGTCCACTTAGGGATAAGTTGGAAAATCAGAGTTGAATAGGAGTGAGTCCCAAGAACCCCTCTAGGATGAAATGGCTCTCAAACCTTCACTGAATCATAAAGGAGACAGGAGCAGGTCAAGTATGGTGTTTCTTTCTTCAGAAGGGGAAAAAAGATGGCGAGACCCTGGACTCTCTACCTGAGGAAGGAGATGCCAGAGGGCCGAGGAGAGGGGTTCCTTTGCTTCAGTGTACCCTATCTCTGTCTCCCTCCAATTCAAGTGACTCTGAAGGTGTGTTCCGGGTGTGGGCATTACACTCGGTGGAATGCTGCTTTCCCCGGACACACCAGCTGCCCATCCCAGTGCACCTAAGGACAAGGGAATGTACTCTCCCACAGCTGCCCAGGAGCTTAAAGGCAATTGTGTTTCCTGGGACATTTGCGAAAGGAGACAATATGGCAGTGGTTTGATGGGTATAGAGGAGTGGGTCATGAAAATGTAGACTTCCATCCTGTTTAACCCCATGTAGATGTCACTTAAGTTTAAAAGGGGTTCTTCAGTTAATATAATCACAAAATCTGCTATAAGCAAATTGTAACCTAACCTAAATTCATTTCAAAGAGTCCACACTTTTAAGCTCTACTCTGGAAGAAAGAGCTTTTGCTCAAGAACAGTTATTTTCCTTCTACCCTCTTCCTTTCTCCCACACTTCTTTCTTTCCAGGGCTTAGACCCAGGCTTTCTTCCTGAATTCATTGTGTTCTGGGCAGCGCAGAAAGGGTATCTATGTCGTGACTCAGCATAAGGGCTCTCTAAGCCATTGTTTTGCTACTTTTCGAAGAAGTATGGCAAGATTGCTTAATCAGTCCTTTCCAAAGCGTTGAAGCAAAGGAAGCAAGGACTGAGAAGATAGAAGGGCAAGATTAGAGTGCTGTCAGAAACAGAGAAAATAACTTTTTGTAAGAAAAACAACGATTTCACCATCAAAATAGGAACTCCTTCAAAGCACTGGGATGATTAGTCCTTGTCAGTTAAGACAGAGGAAGAGAAGGGATGGAGTGGGAGAGAAGTTAATCTATATCCAGAATTCTTTAATTAGATGGTTAACAACAAAGCAAAACAAAACGAAGAAAAAAAATAGCCTTAGAAGCCAGCTTTTGTGTGTTATTCAAGTTGAGCAAGGAAACTGGAGTTTGAACTTAAGTCGCAGGGGCCAGCAAACCATCCCAAACTTGCCTTCTACGGGTAGCAGCGAGGGCCATTCTGGAGCCTCCCTTCACCGTACACATTAGCAATATTATCTTCTCCAAAATCTAGGTTAATTTTTTAATGAGTGTAAAAGTTTTAAGACAAATGCTTGCGCTTTTGTAAGTGGCAAATTTCCCTCAGTTTACAAAGGTTTTTGTTCATAATGTCGGACCTACATTATTTACAAAAGTCTAGATTCATACCTCTGAATGGTGAACTCCTCTATCTTCTTTTCAGTTTCCCCCTCTTTCTCCTGCCAAATACACTTCCAAACCAACTTTAAAAAGGCAAAGATACCCAGGTGTGGTTGAACACACCTGTAATTCCAATGGCTTGGGAGCCTGAGGCAGGAGGATTGCAAGTTCAAAGCCAGGCTCAGCAACTTGGTGAGGCCCTAAGCAACTTACTGAGAACCTGCCTCAAAATAAAAAATAAAAAGGTCTGTGGGTCAGTGGTTAAGCACCTCTGGGTTCAATACCCAGTATCAAAAATTAAAAAAAAAAAAAGGCAAAAATAGATGCAAGGAAAACAGTAAAGGGCAATTTCTTTGATAATTGTGAAGAATAAGGAAAAAATAAACACATGTACTACATACTGCAGAGGGAGCAGCATGTAAGGCAGCCCTCTGAAAGCTCAGGACAGCTCAGCCTCGCATGACGCCTCTCTCTCAAAGAAACACATTTTCATCTGCTGCTAAAACTATGTGACTTATTTACCTGGTTGATTAAAAATATCTTTTTTTTTTTTTCCTTTTTAATCTAAAAGCAAACATTGATGTTGACTGCCTCTCTGAGGAGAATCCATCTGGGCAACCATTGCTGGAGAGACAGGCAGGAGCAACAATTCAAAGGAGTCCTCATCCTGGAGGCCCAGACTCCCTCCCATACCATCTCATGTCCCTCACCAAGTTTTAAAGATTAAATGAGACCATGTTGTTCTTCATTGACCTTTCCTTCCTTTCTCTGACCGTAGCCAAAAAAATGTGAAGCTGATGTCAAAAAGAAAAGGGGGACAGGGTAAGGCCATTGTCAATGTGTTTTCAGTTGTACACGTTCCTTCAAGGCTATCCTTTGAGGTGGACTTCAGTTTTCAAACATAACCAAGCACTACTCATACCTCAGATTTTAATCAACTCTTTGCTTTCCTAATCAACTCTTTTTTTTTTTTTTTTTTGGCTGGTGCTTCCTTTTTTTCAAATATTGCACTATTTTTTACTTTGAAACTATATATACAATGGAAGAGGAAATATGTAAATTTCAAAGTTCTGGGCAATATTTCTCTTCCTGTTTCTCCCTTAGACCAATCTTCCACCTTTTCTCACTTGTAGTCTCTGAAAAACTATCACCGATTTTAAAAGGCCAATTAAAATAAATAAATAAATAAAAACTGTCATCGTCCAGAAATGAAAAAAAAAGGTAAACTTTAAAAAGTTGTTTCTTAACTTGTAGTTTTCTGGGCACAGTTACAGCTGAATTCACCAGGATGTAATTCTCCAGCTCTGACTGCTGACCTTGTCTCAGCAAAACGCTCCTCAGTCTACGGTCTGTCACCTGACGTGCTGCATTTAAACAAGATGGGCAGAAACTCTGAAATTCAAGGCAACATGTGACTGAAGGCAAACACGTTCTAGTGTGTCTTTTTATTCAGCTTGTCATTTCCATTGCAGAAGTTTTGAGAATTTTCGTTGTGGAGTTGCCACTGCTTATAATACATTTGGTCCCTGGACTCAGGGTTTCTTAACCCAGGAGATAAGAAAGGTCCAGAAGAAACTCACTCCAGAAATAAACGATGTCCATCTCCCTTTCTGTCACAAGCCCAAAGGGATCATCAGAAACAAACCGAGACACCAAAAAACACAATTCAAAAGAGAGAAACTGGAGATGACTGTAGAATTGTAAGGTATGAAGAAAAGGTTATCAAGAAATAAAATGTAAGCTACTGCAAAAGCATGTGTGTTCTGAAGATCAAGGGAGGCTGCAGAACTTTCTCCTCATGTATCTAGAGATAGAAACCCAAGTTCAGAATTGAGCTGGAAAACTGCAGTTCAGGGTAAAACAAAATTGAAACTCTCAACATCCTTCAACCTAGCTGTGGAAGGGAGGTGCTTTTCTTGAGCACTTCAAGCAGATATTCGCGGGGTCATCTTAATTATAGTAGCAGCCAACATTTTTGGAGTACCAATTATGTGCCAGGCCCCATTTGCCCAGTGAAGTATTATCTGAAGTTGGCAGGTGACAAAACTGCAGCTCAGGGGGATTAAGTAACTATTCAGTGAACTGTACAACTGGAATTTGAACCTGGGTCTGACTTCAAAGCCACCTTGGACTTCTTCAGTATGCTCACCCTTAAAAAAACAAAAACCAAAAAACAAAAAACTTGGCTGGGTGAGGCTCAAAACTACCCTCCCTGGCTAACAACACTTTTGTGGGTTGGATCCATCTCTCTCTTTAGGAATGGTTAATAATCATCTTAATAATTTGCTACACACTGGGAAAGGTATTATATATCCTGCCATATTCACTCTTGAGGTATTAAGGCCGTGGGTTGGTTACCAAATGAGTTCAGCTCTATCTACTTTCTGTATCCTAAATTTCCTTTGTTAAATTATTCCATGAATCATAATGCAGGTATAAATGCATTCTAATTATAAACCAATAGGACAGTGTTGCTTTGGGTTTTTCTACACACTTCCCAATGCTCCATTTTTATGTGTTTTCTTTTCTTCTGGAAGAGTTCCCCCACTGAGCAATGTTCCCTCACTGAGCAATGTTCCAGATCTTTAAGTTTCTTTCTTGGTTTTTTTTATTCCCTGCGTCCTCATGGATTTGATGAGACCCCATAGGGAGTGCTAAAGCACAAGCTCTGAGTCAGATTCCCTAGGTTTAAATCCAGTTCCACCATTCACTATTTGGGCAAGTTAGCCTCTTTCCACCTCAGTTTCATTATTTGTTTTGTTTTGTTTATTTTTTAGTTGCAGATGGACACAATACCTTTTTTTTATTTATTTATTTTTATGTGGTGCTGAGGATCGAACCCAGGGCCTCACACATGCTAGGCAAGCGCTCTACCACTGAGCCACAACCCCAGCCCATCAGTTTCATTATTAATGAAATAAAAATAATAATGCACCAATTTCATACAGTGCTTATGAGGCTAAGTAAAATAATAGTTGCCAAGTGCTCAGAATGGCAGCTAAAACAGAGTAAGCTCTTACTAAACATTAGTTTTTGCTGTTATCTGAAACCTCTCAAGTGTTCTAGTTGCTATTTTAATCCCCATTTATACAGATTTGTTCATTTCCTGCATTTATCATCTTAGCTTGCTTTTCAACCACTGCTCCCAGAAAAAAATCTGTGTCCCTCACAAATTTAGGGAGTTGGCTTTATATTTTATCTTAGAATGAAAATCACTTATAAAGAACCCGATTAAAACCAGAACTTGAACACTGTTACCTTTTTATTTCTCCATGGTGAAATTATCTATTTACTATTCCCTTCATTTCCTGTTTTTAAGTTGGGTTCCCCAATTGTGACTAATCATCTCCTTTCCTGGTGAGAAAATTACTAGGATGCTCCATGGAAAATTGAATTATTGAGTACATTATGCAAATCTACATATAATCTACCCATAGTTTTCTCTGTATCTGCTTACAATTTATATCATAAGGCAAGGTAATTATTTAGGGAACATAATTGCCTATTAAAGAAAATTTTTCTCCCTCTTTTCCACATATCAGCTTTTGATGATTCTAATTTTATAGTCTGCCTAAATGGGAAAGTCTGAGGTGATCATCTCTTGGGTCTGTGTTAGATTTCTTCTGTTCTGAATCTGAATTATTGATATAAATTATAATTTATTTGAGATTACAGATCTGGCCAAGCAGCTGTCCAATTCCTTCAAGTTCCTTCAGATCTCTGGCAAGTCCCTTTTGCTAACTCAGGCTTCTCATCATGGATCAGTTTATAGAAATCAGTTTAAGGCAGAGCAAGGAAAGTAGTTTGAAGCCACTGAGGCAAAGAAAAGAGGGATGGAAGAGACACCCTAAGAAAAACATCATCCAAAGAATTTCTTAACTTTTTTAAAAAGATAGTGTGTTAGAGAAGCTTTAAGTTTATGGCAAAATTGAGAGGAAAGTACAGAGATTCCCCCTATGTTCCCTGCCCCCACACATGCAAAGTACCCACCTCCATTATCAACATCCTCTGCCAGACTGCGCCATGTTTTACAACTGACAACTACCTTGATGCCTCGTTATGGCCCAGAGTCCATAGTTCATATTAGGGTTCACTAGGTGGTGTACATTCTGTGGGCCTGGACCTGCATCCACTATTATAGTATCATACAGAGTATTTTCAGTGCTTAAAAATCCTCTCTGTTCTACCTGTTCATTCCTCACTCTCCTGTAAGCCCTGGAAACCATTCATCTTTTTACTGTCTCCACAGTTTACTTTTTCCAGAAGGTTGTACGGTGAGAATGGTACAGTATGTAGCCTTTTAGATTCCCTTCTTTCACATAGTAGTTTGCATTTAGGTCATCCATATCCTTGCGTGGCTGGATGGCTCATTTCTTTTTTTTTAATTATTTTTTTATTTGTTCTAATTAGTTATACATGACAGTAGAATGCATTTATGCATTTTGATAAGTCATACGTAAGTGGAGTATAATATCTCATTTTTCTGACTGTACACATTGTAGGATCACATCAGTCATGCAGTCATATATGTACATGAGGTAATAATGTCTGTTCACTATACTATCCTTCCTACCCCCATACCCATTCCCCTCCCTTCACTCCCTCTACCTAATCTAGAATAACTATTCTTTCCTAGCACCCTCCCTCCTTATTGTAAATTAGCATCCACATATCAGAGAAAACATTCAGCCTTTGTTTTTTTGGGGTTTGGTTTATTTCATTTAGCATGATATTCTCCAACTCCATCCACTTACCAACAAATGCCATAATTTCATTCTTCTTTAAAGTTGAGTAGTATTCCATATATATATATATATATGCATATATATATATGTATGTGTATATATATTGCATTTTATTTATCCATTCATCTGTTTAAGGACACCTAGGTTGGTTCCATAATTTAGCTATTGTGAGTTGAGCTGTTATAAACATTGATGTGACAGCGTCACTGTAATATGCTGATTTTAAGTCATTTGGGTATAAACTGAGGAGTGGGATAGCTGGGTCAAATGGTGGTTCCATTCCAAGTTTTCTGAGGAATCTCCATGCTGCTTTCCATAATGGTTGCACCAATTTGCATTCCCGCCAGCAATGTATGAGTGTACCTTTTTCCCCACAGATGGTTCATTTCTTTTTAGCACTGAATGATATTCTGTTGTCTGGATGTGCCACAGTACCTCCATTCATCTACTGAAGGACCTCTTGGCTGCTTCCCAATTGGGCAGTTATAAAGCTACTGTGAACATCTGCTTGCAGATTCCTATTTGAGCATTCCTTAGCTCTTTTCAGGGACCAAGCTAGCAATGAATTTGAGATCCTCTTACCTACTAATCTTTATCGCACCCCACAAATGTTGCACAGTCATCCACTCAGCACTTGGGGCTGGATGCAGTGCTAGGGGCTGACGATTCAGAAAGGAAAGAAAATACGAACTTTCACAGAGCTCAAATTCCAGTGGGGAAACACAGACAAGAGAGAAGAACTGAAATAGTTTTAAGAGAGTGTTGATGATTAGTTGCAATGAATAATTATCCAGAAAAATAATACAGAAAACCAAATATTTCTATATAAGGAAATCTACCATCAGTCTTGAACATGGAAATGTTGGGAAAGTGTCTCCAGTGATCACCCAAGGACTTTTGACCTGATGGGCTCTCTAGGTCATAATACAAAGACTAGCAACATTGAGCAAAAGACTTGAATGATAAGTTAAAATCTCTGTGACTGAGCAGCATTAGAGCGTTATGCAATTATCTAGTCAGCTCTGGCTGCCATTACAAAATACCATTATCCCAGTGTCTTTAAAAACAGGAATGTATTTCTCACAGTTCTGGAGGCTGGAAAGCCCAAGATCAAGATGCCTGCCAATTCAGTTCCCTAGGAGGGTCCTTTCCTGGCTTGTAAATAGCTGTCTTCTTGCTATGCCCTCCCATGGTAGAGAGAGTGAAAGTCCTGGTCTCTCTTCCCCTTCTCATAAGGACATTAATCTCATCATGAAAGGCCCACCCTTGTGACTGCATCTAGGTCTAATTACCTCCCAAAAGCCCACTTTCAAATACCATCACATTGCTGGTTAGAATTTGCACATGTGAATTGGGGAGGGAAGGAACAAACATTCAGTCCATAACAGCAGATGTGGACCTCCTGCCAGAACATGCTTAGAAATGTTTTGTTCTGTGTGCAGAGGTCAAAGCTTTTACATCACAGTCAATGGTCTAGTTCCAGTGATGAAGGCAGTCTTTGCCTCTCCCCCAGGACTCCTCCAATGGAAGCACACAGATGTACCTCCCGGGTTGCCCAGCCCTGACTACCAATGTAGTATAGTCCCAAATTTCTATGAAAGATTCTTTGTCACATTCAAGCATATGAGTTGCTACACATGATTTCTCTTTTAATATTGCAAATAAGGAACATTACTCTCAAAAATATTCATTACATGACTAGAAAAGAAAATATTTAATAGTGTATTTCAATGAACTTTGATACAATTGCAAAGCAATTCAAATGCCTATTCATACCAATGCTAAAAAATACTAATCTGGGTCAGACACATTTCTGCACTTTTAATATAATAAGGGAAAAAAAGTAAAACCTACACACATTGATATTTATGGGCTTTGATTTGTAGGTGCCTATAGAGTTGTGAGGAATGTTTTAGGGCTGCAGATCAGCTATAAATGGCAGAACATTCATTCTTTGTGAACCCTGATGGATGATAAGCCCATGCTCAGAAAGAATGTCCTTTAAAAAAATACTTGCTCATAGTTAAACATACTGTCACACAACTGTAATCTCAGTCAGTACTGAGGAGGCTAAGGTAGGAGGATTGCATATTCAAAGTCAGCCTCAGCAATTAGTGAGATCTTGTCTCAAAATAAAAATGAAAAGGTCTGGGAATGCAGCTCAGTGATGGAGCACCTCTGAGTTCAATACCCAGTATTTACACCTCAAAAAGAAAAGAAAAGTATTCTCCCTTTGGTAATTTTCAGAATTATGGATATGGAATAAAAATAGTGCCAAAAATACTGCCCTTGGAAACTGGAGGGCTGGTAGCATATGGAAGATGTACACTAGTTATTAATGACAATCCTGTATGACATAATGTTACAAATGAGAAATAATATGTCCTCCTGTCTATAGCTTCAGAAATTTTTGATGATCTGTATGTAAAAGGTGATTCTAAAATAGATGCTGTAAGTCTATCATGGTCAAATTAAAAGAATTGAACCACATATAACCAAATCAAGATGTGCACAAAAAGAAAAATAAAATGCAACTGGTAATTGACAGACCACATGACAACTCCAATGCCTTGTGCCTTGTGCTAGAGCAATTACCCAATGACATGGGATGCACTTGGGGTAGAGGACAAAGATGGCCAGAACTGCAGATATCAGCCACTAATGGTGATGAACAATTGTCAAACTCTTCCAGCAAGTCTGCCTCGAATCACCTCCTTTTTAAATTACTGTGGCTAAGTAGAAGAAAGAAATCCTGACCTTCTTCCTTTTTTTTTTTTTTTTTTTTTTTTTTTTTGTGGTGCTAGGGATTGAACCCAGGGCCTTGTGCTTATGAGGCAGGCACTCTACCCGCTCAGCTATATCCCCAGCGCCCCCGACCTTCATCCTAAGAGTATGTATTTATGAATTGTGGCAACCATGAAACCTGCCATCAGAGTTGGGCAGGAAGACATGAGGAAGTCACAAAGAGTCATGGGCCTGTGTGTTTCTGTATTCATGGGCCAAAAATTTTGTTGGGACTCTGGATATTACTGACACAATACTCAAAGTTTGAGGGTCTTTACAAGCTATTTGGAAGCATGATTTCAAAAGAGGAAAACCAATTTATACCCACACTGGAACCTTCTAGCTGGTGCCAGAGAAGCCCTGTGGTCGAGCACCTCCTCATGGTGAACAGAGTGGGACAAAGGCTCTGTTTCCAGGGGCTGTAGGAAATCCTGGCTCCACCAGGAACTACCTGTCTGACCAGGCAGATCACACACTCACCTGGAATCACAATCACATGGAAAATGGAGTTGGCTCTACCTGCCTTTCAGGGTTGTTCTAAGAAAATCTGAGCTTATCTTCTTTCTTCTTGCTCAAAAGTGGCCAAACAGCTTTCCTTGGCAGGATATTTTGAGCTTCATGGCCTGATGTCACTGAAAGAAGAAAAGAAGAAAAAGAAAAGAAGAAAAGAAGTCTCTGATATGATATCACTGGAACAATGAAATAACACTATAAGGATGATTTCTTTGAGGAGAAAACCTAGATGGTTATGGAAAGGAATTGAAGGAAAATCGAATTCTCATGGGTATTTTTTTGAATTGTGTACCATGTGTATGTTTACATAGGCAATAAAAGTAAAATGTAATTTTCTAAAATAACCTACAAAAGCCACTGTGTGTATTTATCTTTGACACAGGAGTACTAGTGACTTAGGACTCTACTCTCTTCCTCGGTCGTTATTCACTGTGAAAGGCAACCCATATGAACATCAGGAGATGCAGGTTCTATTTGAAAGAAGGAATCAGGTTCAACAATTATCAAAATGTTTCTGGAAAAAAAACATGGAGGGCTGGGGATATAGCTCAGTTGGCAGAGGGCTTGCCTCGCAAGCACAAGGCCCCGAGCTCAAACCCCCCAACACCCCAAAAAAAAAAAAAAAAAAAAAAAAAAATGGAATATATTAACATGTGAAATTCTGACCCGGCAGCACCTCTTATGTGAAAGAATATCCCACAGTGGATGCCTGAAACCAAAAAGTAGCACCAAACCCTACAAATGTTCTCCTATACATACATACTTCAGATTAGGTTCAATTTATAAATCAGGCACAGCAAACGAGTAATGCCAATAATAAAATCAAACAATTACAACAATATACCACAATAAAAATTTTGTAAATGTAATCTCTCTTTTTCCCAAAATATCATATGGGACTGCACGCATCCTTCTTGTGATGCTGTGAGAGGACCCAAGGCCTGTGTATGAGATGAAGGGAGGCAGATGACAGGCACTGTGGTTGTATCCAAAGGCAGCTTGCATACAAGCACCGAGATACCATCCATCTGACAACTGAGATGGCCACTAAGTGACCCATGGGCAGAGGGTGTATGCAGCCTGGGTACACCTGACAAAAAGGACGATCCACATCCTGAACTCAAGGGAGTGTGATGATGCAAGATTTCATGGTATTGCTCAGAACAGCCCGAAATTTACAACATGACTTATTTCTGGAATTTTCCATTCAATGTTTTCAGATGGCAGTTGACTGCAAGTAAATGAAACTGCAGAATGTGAAACCACGCATAAAGGGGACTGCTGTATTTTATAACTGGCGCATCACACCCTAAAAGAAAAAACAATGTGGACTTTCCCGTCTCCCTTTCCGGGTCAGCTGTTTTCTCCAATCAGCAGTACAGGGTTTTTTCCTCAATGAAAGTACAGCCATACACTTCCTTTTCCCATCACCAAACACTAATTTGCAACAGAAAAAAAAATAATAATAAAGAATCAGTGTCAGAGGACAGAGGATGAAAAGGTAAACCTTTAATTTCCTTTGCTTGGAAAAGCAAAATAAAATTTACTAATCATGTCTTTTAGACTCTAGGTTCTCTGAGGAAAAATCATTTTAATTTTCTTCAGCTCTTAAATATTATCAAGTCTACCTATGTTTAAAAATAAACCTTCATTTGACCATAATGTCATTTTGTTGTTGTTTACGTGACTTGGAAGCGATATTATGCAACCACTAATCTCACAGCAAAGCAAAGCTCTCACCTACGATTGGTGGAACTCACATTGTCAATGCATCCCTGGGCTCACCACTGCCACAGGTACAGTGTGTCACCCTGGGGCAGTCCTGCTTGCTACAGTGCGTGATGAGCACCTGTCCTAGTGATGCTCCCAACCACAGTGCCTTCCTCACTGAACAACAGCAGTTCTCCTCACCTGGTTATTGAAATATTTCCCTCCAGGGAAATGACATTCCTCAACCCTTCCTTGTTTTCTTTTCCATATTTACTTCTGCATGTCTTAATCAGTCTATTAATACTCTAGAAACCTGAGAAGATCCCCTCGGGAAGATGAGAAGGAACACCTCTTTTCTAGGTTTTTGAGAAAAGATGATTTGCTAATGCAATTTGCTGTGCTCAGGGTGCCTAGGCCTTCATGCTGGAAGCCTGTGGAAGGCAAAGAGCTTTGGGGAGGAAATCTCTTAATTCTAACAATAAAGGCTGCCTTGAGGTAATTATGTTAAGGAAGCAGAGTTTTAGTGATTCATGTTTAAATGAAACCATTATTTTTAAGATCCTGCCAAAAACTTACCACAACTCATTCAATGTGATTTTATTACAAATTAAGATTCTCATAATTTTGAAAGAAAGACATACAGTTCAAGGTCTCTTGGGAAGGGAAGACCTGTGCTTCCGAGCAATGAACTACCCTGTTCATTGCTGAAAATGGGAGCAATGACAAGGGAAAATCTTGTGATAATCGTGGTGAGTAGGGGGCAGGGTCACGCTCCTTGGCATTCCGTGGTGGTTCAAGAGGAGTCCATGAACCACAGTGTGTCTAAGGAACAGGGCCAAAGACTACAGGAATTTACTTAAGGTGGGAGAGCAGTGGGGGTGGGAGTGGTAAAGAAGATTTAAAGGTTCACCGTTCCTTGTTGTTAGTTAATAAACTGGTCAACTACCTCCATTGCCTAGTCCCTGTAAGAAACAGGAAATAAGACATAAGATCAAGAAAAGGATTCCTCATAATTTTTTTTTTTTTTTTTCCTGTCAGGAAAAGAGGTATTAGAATTAGAGAATTAGAGACAGGAACTTCTGGAACTTTCTTAGGATGCGTACAAATGGGAACAAGAGGATGAAGAGAAGAGTGAGCAACTTCTCTCTGAAAATACGCCCAGAGCACAGCCGCTAGAATCCCACGGCTCACAAAGGCACCAGCTTAACGTCCATCCTGCCTCCACCTTTCTCCCATCTTCAACCCTTCTTCCCCACATCAAATACTTGTTGACTTCATGTTTAATTTTCTTGGCTCACTGAAGCCTAGAGGCCAGGTTATCGATGGGTTAGAACTATGTAATAGAACAAAAGTTTTCAGGTTTTAGGAGCTGGGGATGTGGATCGGTGCTTGCCTAGTATATGTGAGACCCTGAGTTCAATCCCCAGCACTGTCAAAAAAAGAAGTTCTCATATCTTGCAGCTTTACACTGTCCCATATACGCCAGCACATGTTGATTCTGCCTACAAGAACACGTCTGAAAACATGAGGGCATCAATCAAGCACTCTGACGATCAGATAAGCAAAACCTGAGAGCGATACCTCAATACATCCCAGCCTCGCATTATTTCCAGGGCCAAGAGCTGATGTAGGCAGCACCGTCCCCTGGAAAGGGCTGGAGCCTGGGACACCAAGGGCCCGGGTTTATAATCCTCAGCCATCTAATCTAAAATAAGTTAAGAGGACTTATTGTTCCTTATTTTAAAAAAGAAGTCTCAGTTCCTTCTGACTCTCAGCTTAAAATTCTACATATCCATATGAATCAGTCTGAATAAAATACGAACCTTTAAATTGACTGTGCTATGTATTATTAGCAGAAATGACTACAACAAAGTGACAAAAAGTATCACTGCAATAATCCTTCCCTGTGAAATTTGTAATTATGGCAACATCTCTAAAATTTAGTTTTAGATTTCTTAATACTCCACATGTCAGAAGGATATATTTTTTCCATTACATATTAATATATATTGCCATTATTTACAAATCACATTATATATATATCCCATTATATATATTATACATATATATCCATTATATATGTATTTCTATCATATATATTACACACACACACACACACACACACATACACACAGAGATGTCATACACTTACTCTAAAAAAAAAAAACAATGTATATTACCTTATGTGTGAGGGGGTGATATCTCTGAAGTTTGGAGTAGACTTGGCATTCTGAAAAATTGTTTATCTTTATCCAAACTCCATAACCCGTGAGGTAAAACTGTGGACATACTTTCACTCCTAACCCATGGCAGGTAGTTGGTTAAGTGTCTATGAAGAAATTGTTTAAACACCATACCCAAGTTTCAGTTCATTCATAACAAAGACATGACTTAAGATTTCACCAACTGCAGCATCCCACTGTGTTTTCCCATGACCTACAGAACCTGGATTACAGCAAGCACAGCCTGTGACTATGAAAGAATATTTCATCATCAACAACAAAAAAGTATTAAGTCATAATCAAATTGCTGCTTGCACTCTGAGTACTGTCCATTACTGAGCACGGTTTTCTGAACCAGTGTGATGAAGACATGCACACAGCAGAAGACAACAGTAGGGCTGATCCAGCATGGATTTCCAAATAAGGGTGAGCAGAAAGGAGGGAGCAGGGGCAGCACTGGATGCATAACCGAGAGGGGAACAACTAACATGAAGGTTAACATAAAGGTTTAGGAAAGTTGAGATAAGATACAACATCTGTGTTCTTATCAGTCTGGAAAGACTTTGGAACTGGTGGGGATTTTTGCCAGGAAATGTTGGTTAGGCTGGGAGTTCAAAACAGGCTCATAAGAACAAGTGGAATAATCAACAGGGGGGCTCTCATCTCACACTCTCCTTAGGAAGGTCTGCTGGATCTACCTGGGACACCAGACATGCCACATAATCTCTGGAATACAGATGCTTGTAGAAGACAGGAAGTCTGACCAGGACCCTATTACTATAATTGGACATTATTACCCTATGTGCATGTATGACTACACAACCAGTGTAACTCTACATCACACACAACCAGAAGAATGAGAAATTATACTCCATTGATGTATGATATGTCAAAATGCATTCTACTGTCATGTATAACTAATTAGAAGGAAGGAAGGAAGGAAGGAAGGAAGGAAGGAAGGAAGGAAGGAAGGAAGGAAGGAAGGAAGGAAGGAAGGAAGAGTTCTGTGTCCAGACAGAGACAGCAAGAGATAGCAGTGCATTCTGAAGGCACCTCCTGGTAGCAGATGACCCCCGTGAGCCTGGCCTGCACCACACACCATTGCTTTCACATGGCATCACGCTGCTGAGCAGCTTAGAATTCGGTATCTGAGAACAGTGACCCATTTACCTCTATTGTCTGCAAATGCTGAAATTTACCACAAACTTGGTAAGTTGAAGTTTCTGTGGGATATTATTGTGAAATGCTGCACATCCCTAAACCATTCCTTCTCAACTGTTCCTCAAAAGCTTAAAAATAGCACTTAACTCAGAGTGATTCAACTGGCTTAAAATAATTCACAAACATCTTCCTAAAAGGAAGTACAAGGAAAGATAGGAGGTGGAATGCAAATCAGTAACAGGTTTTGTGAACACTAGAAGAAGTGAAGAGATTGGAACTCACAGATCCACTGGAGTCTGGAATTAACACTGAGGTTGATGTCATCTGGACTGTGGCTTACTTGTTGGATTTAGAGAGGGTGAAGAGGTTAACAAGGCTAGGGAAGTCTGGTGTGTGGATAATAAACTAGGTAGATTAGGGAGGTGATGGTCAAGGCAGAAATTTCTTCTTATTCCTATTAAGCTCTGTCTACATGGACTCAACAGTCAATAGACTTTCTACATCTATATATTTACAATTGCTTTGTCCAGTGCTCTGGGATGGGCACTAGACAGGTTGTTTGGAGAAAGTACTGAGAAGAGGAAGTGTGTGGGTTAGTTGCCCAACACTACAGGATAACATTCTTCTTTCACTTTAGAGAGCCTTATTCTGTGAGCTTGCAAATTAATTCATTAATTCATCAGAAATTTATTTTGCACTCACCATTCATCAGGCACTGCGCCAGACCCCGAGGATACAAAAGTGAATAAATAATATAATTAATCATAATAATAGCTTCAATTATTGGGCGCCTAACATGTGCCAGGAACTCAACTTCCATTACACAATGGAATGTCCATAATGAAGTTCTGAAGGAGGTATTATGTTCCCATTGGCCAGTGAGAACGTTAAGATGGAGAAACAAAATATCTGAGAGGGTCCTAAATGGGGAGTCTCTCCCAGGGAACTCCAGGGCAGGGATGAGATAAGGAAACCAGTGTTTGCATGGGAGATGCTAGGAGAGAGATTACAAAGAAAAGGAGGGGCTCCTCATTCAAGTGGGGAAGGGGGACAGGAGAGGATAATGAGGAGTGGAAGGAGTGTGTGTGTGTGTGTCTGTGTCTGTGTGTGAGCATGTGGGTGGGTTTTTTTGTTTTGTTTTGTTTTTGGGGTGCTAGGGATTGAACCCAGGGCCTTGTGCTTGCAAGGTAGGCACTCTACCAACTGAGCTAAATCCCCAGCCCGTGGGTATGTCTTTATGTGAACCTGTGTCTAGGTGTGTGGGGGTGGGCAGGTACATCTCTGTGTGTGTCTTTGTGCATGTGTCTCTGTGTATGGATGGGTGGCCATGCCTGTGTGTGTCTGCTCCCCCATGTGTGTGTGTCGGACTGGAGGGAGAGGAGCAGAGTGCACAAGTGTAAACAGTCCAGGAAGAGAGAGGGGCAATCCGATCTGCTTTTCACCCATACCACAAAGTTTCCCTCCACGCTTCCGCAGGGTGAAGAATGTTGCAAAGAGAAAGGGACCCGGCTGTGTGTGGTGTTTCAGGGATGACACAGGAGGCTCTGATATAGGAGGCTTTGTCCGCCTGAAGAAGAGGGGGCATCTATCATGACAGACTAATTGCTTGCTTTGAGTAAGATATCGTTCCATCTATGTAACCAACGCAGCTACATAGGAATGACAGGTTTTTAAACAAACAAACCAAAGTGTATACATCCAAATAAATGCTCCCAAGTAGTCATCTTAAGTTTAAATGCTGATTTCGGTATCCCTTCCAGTGCTCAAGGGTACATCTCCTTTGAAACCGCCTTCAGAGCTGGCAGTGTGTTCTTCTGAATATCCTTAATGGTGACAAATCTTTACCTGTTAAAGGGCAATATTTTTGTTTTTGTTTTAGGTCAAAAATCATTTGGGGTGAGGCCTCTGATAAAATGTTATATTGGGTAAAAATAATGGAAAATACCAATTAAATGCCAGCTAAGTGTTTTTTATACATCTGATCTCATCTAATTCTCACCTCAGATCTATAAGGTCATTATTAATGTCCCCTATTTAATATTTTCCTAATAATATAGAGCCAGTACATACCACTGAAGGATGTTTGTGAAAACATAGAAGAGTAGAGACTCAACCTGCCTGAGCGGATCTCCCCGCCAGATCTAGTCACTGTGCTCTGACCTGTTTATCTATCCAGACTTTCTTCTATAAGTTTATAAACATGGTTTTCCATCCAAATTAATCACAATCTCCACAACTTTCTAATTTTTCACTTCATATTATATGAACCATTTTAAGATCATTAAATTTCTTCCACAAAAGTCTTTTCTCACCATTTGGTATTCCCTTATATAGATTTACCATAATCTACTCAAACAATGCCAATATTTCAAGGCTATAAAGGCATATTCTTCATAACGAGGTCTTGGTGGACTTCTGCTATCATTTCCTTGAGATCATTTCCTAGAAGTAGACTTGCTGGATCCAGGACATGCATATTTCTGGAGGTTTGTTATAATTTTCCCATTTTTTAGATGAAGAAATGAAAACTCAAAATACTTTCCAAGATCATAAACCCAGAATGTAACAGAGGCTGGAGTTGACCCAGGGTCTGTGACTCTCTAAACACTACGAGTTGTTTTTTTTTCCCCCCACTAAAATAAATTAGTTTTGATGGAAAATGAGAAATATAATTTTAAAAAGAATTTCAGTGTGTTCAACCAAAACTATTCCTGAAATATTTTTTAAAGGAGTTCAAAGCACTTTGGATTATTCTTATTTCCCTAAAAGACTCTTTAAAGAATTGACTTCTGAGTTTGTTAAATTCATTTTTAAAGCACTCACTTTATTTCATTGTTATATTCTTAGAAGATTTCAGTTCTGTGCTTTGTGAATTTACAATGTTATTAATATTCTGGCCTAAGAACTGGGTTTCTGCTTGAACTGCCAAAAATCTCAAACTCTCTGGCATTTAGGCAACCTATTGGGGACAAACTTGGTCACAATTCAGGCAAGCCACAGGCAGGTGGGGAGTGCACACCCGCATGTTTAGAATACCAAATGACTAATAGATAACCAGTCTTCTTTAAGTCTGGCTACATTCTGATAACAGGGAAAAAAAAAACATTTCCCACCCAAAGTTCTACTGGTTTGTTATAAACACATAGCCTGTTCTCCTGGAAGGAGGAGTGGAATTAGCAATACAAGTACGACCAGGTCTCTCCTTGCACAGCCGTCTCTGGAATGTAGTTCAAAATGGATTCGAGAAAACCAGAGTGGCAGAGAGGTGCCCTGGAAGGGGTGCTGGGGATGTTGTGCTGAAATCATATTTTTGCAGTGCAGACTTACAAGCATGTCCAAACTATCCCTAATTCTTTGGCCTCTGGCACTCCTCTTTGGGGAGAAGAGGGACAAATCAGAGAGAATTTTAAAGATAAGGCAGAGGATGAAGTTGATTGAGGAATCTGGACTCAGGCTTTCAAATTATTGCTAAGGACATTCTCATTTTTCTCCAGTGCTCTGTTTGTTTATTGATCAGTTGATTAACTGATCAATAAACAGCCCTATAGCCTCCCCCACAGCACTGAGCTCAACCTGAGGGTCTCACCAACATCTCAAGTGGAACTTAACCCTCAGAACACAAGCTTCCTGCAGCCGATGCCACCCCTCCTGCAGCCCTCCATGCCAGCCAACAGCACCTGCTCAGACAACAGCCTGGAAGTTTGCTTTTTCTCTCCATGTCCCTCGCCATCACCCCAGTGCACACCTGGAGTTTTTTCTAGAATCCTTGTGTCTAGTTCTGCCCCTTGACAATGTTCCATTCAGATAATAATCAGAGCAATGGTTCAAAACATAAGTCAGGCCAGTGGCCTACTTCAAGCCCTGAAATGACTTCTTGTCTCAGAAGTCCAGTCTCTTTATGATGGTCCATAAAACTCTGTCTTCAACCCCTACCAGGTGCTCCTGATGGGACACCCTCCTTAGGCCCAGCACGCCATCAACATGTCCCGAATACTCCTGGTTCAGTAGTGCCTCCCCAAGCCCTTCATTTTTGCCATTCATTTGCCAATGCTCCATCTTTGTTTCTTTAGAAGGCTCCCCTGAGCCCCTACCCCAGTCCACCCCATAGGCTTTCCTTTAACATCTTGAGGGACATCATCTTCTGTTTGCCTAGGTAATTGTTCACTGTTTTGTCTCCCTCACTAAAACACAGGCCCCTAAAAGAAGGGCATGTCTAACTTACACCATATTCCATAACGGCACATAAACCAATGCCTAGCCTGGAATAGGCATTTAATTTAAATGTGTCAAATAAAACAACCAACAAATGACTGAGAGATGAGAAGGTGGAGTCCATTCCCCTATTGATTCCATTAATTCCCCAGGGAAACATGAGTCCAATGGTTTTTAGATTCAAGCAAAGGCACTATCGTGCGCTAGGTTCAACCACTTCATAACCTACTCCGAGTTATAAATGAGGCACTTTAAATAGCTGCATTGGTTCTTAGGCTATTAGTACACTAATGTATGAGTGGCCTGGAAGAACTGACAAAGCTTCCAGGTGGCTTTCCTGTAACTAGGAAGTTGATGATAATAGAATTTAGCACATTGTGTTTTATACAGATAACTCCTGTTTTCTTCTAGGATTTTAAACCTAATGCTCTTTCCCTAAAGGACTCTCAATTTGAAAAGTAGTTTCTTAAACTTATCTGACCATAATCTCACTTTATATCAAAATGCATAAATATTGGATGAAATGCAAATTATTTGTCTTGTCCTTTAGGAAAAAATGCGTCTTTGCCCCCAAAACATAAATGGATGTATACACACACACCTATAAATGCACATGCATAAGAACATATTAAGCGTTAATGAGCCTGGTGTATGCATGAGACATTCTGCATTATATAATGCATGAGAGGCAAAATAGGTCAAACGATGGGAACCTGCACATCTTTTGAAATCTTTATGAATACAATACTGTCCCCATATCACCTCTCGCCTAAGTGCTTCAAAATAGAGCCTTGTGAGGAATAGGAAGCAAAATAAAAATCCCAGCCCTGCATGGCACATGGAAGCTGCCCCACACTTTGGGGCTCTGATGGCATGTGCACAGGGACCCTTTCTTGTGACTGAGCAGTGCTTCTGGGTCTTTCTGGAAAAGGATTTTCAATATGTGTTTTCACAATGAGCATTAGGATCTGGTTACGTATTTTATCCAAACTGTGAAAAGTCAATGGTAGCAATTCAATATTCCAGCAATGATCTAAACAGTGTGCTTACGTTTTTCATAGAAACATCAGGGAGACACTCTTCAAGCCACTCCCATGAAGCCAGGCTTATTTCAGAGTCTGTTTCCACAGACCTTCCCCCAATGTGAGCACAGCAACTTCCCTCTCCCCTCGTCATTTCAGTGAAGCTGTGTCCCTGTCAGACAACAAGAAAACCAGGGTATTGCTGGTAAAGGAATAGAGATATTTTGTGCCAGAATAATTGTGGTGGCTCAGATGTTCCCTAAGTAACTCTCAGAAGAGTAGACATTTTGTTTCTTCAAGTCCCTAATAAAAATGTTAGCAGCCATAGGGCTCATCTTCCTCAGATTTACCTCCTCTCTCCCAGGTCATTTTGTGCTTTTAAAAACCTGATTTCCCTGGCCGTGTCTGTAGCAGATGTTGCTTCATTGTTTGCTAACATTATGCTAACATTACACTCACAAAACAGTCTGCCGAGCCTGACTTCTGTCAACACGGTCTAAGCACAAGCCAGAGATTTTTTCCCAGCCTCGGTCAATGACTCCCTTTAGGCAAATTGCTTAATGTTGTCAGTTTCCACATGTATAAATTGGGATCCATAATAATATATATCTGAGGTCTTTGGAGGAAAGGCCACATTCCTTGTTTCTCAAATGCTCTCCTCAGAGGGACCAGTCTTCTGACTTGTCAGACCAGAGAAAGACCCATCATCTAAAATGCTCATCCTAAAAAAATAAAATAAAATACATTTAAAAAATAAAATGATCATCCTTTTTTCAATGGGTGAAACATTTTCAGACCCTTACTTTTTAAATATACTTTTATTGCTCAAATAGATGACTGCCTCTGGAAATGTTTAAGTACTTTCCAAAACGTGGAAATTAGATTATCAAGATATATTTGTGGGGCTGGGGATATAGCTCAGTTGGTAGAGTGCTTGCCTCGCAAGCACAAGGCCCTGGGTTCAATCCCCAGTAGCGCAAAAAAAAAAAAAAAAAGGTATATTTGTGAAGACAGAATCTATTATCAATTTGTCTTACTACCCCATATATAATTTATTGTTCCACATGAACCATGCTTGTCAAGCTGAGCAAAATGAATGAGTGCTATATTTATGAGTCTCCTCCATTTTCTTTCCAAGAATAGGAGAAGTTGGAGAGAGACAAGAGTATATCATGGGTGTGGGGGAGGAGAGAGAAGAAACAGGAGACCATGGCACAGAGGAAGATGAACCCACAGGTCCACTTCGAAGCTTTTTCTCCTTTTCCCCATTGGAATCAGATTCTCTTGGTCAGAGCCATTCTTTGGAACTCCAATTCTTCCCACTAAGATAATTTATGTCAGTTGGCAACTTCTCCCCGAGTGGTACTGTTTAGGGAGAACCTAGCAGAAGGAGGAGAAATCTCAGGCCTGGAAATTGGTGGAAAAGCATTTGATTAGAAAGAAATGTAGTCATAGCTCACTGTTCCACCAAGGTATCACACAAAATAAAGCCAGGTTTCCCCTATTTTTGTTTCACTCCAGCATTACGATCGTACCAAGGGAATTGTCCATGTAAATAACTGAGTTGTTCATAGCACTTTGCTCACTTGAATGTGTTCAAATGAAGTTGAAGGGGACATGTTTGGGATATGTATTGGGGACATATTTAGAAATTAATCCTCATTTATCTGAAATTTAAATTCAACTAAAAATTCTGTTTTTATTTGCTAAATCTGGCAACTCTAAATAAGCATTCAATTTGGAAATTGAATGCTTCCACAAGGTCACTATGACCTTTGAAAGTTTCTAAGTGAGTAGCAGGTGAAGCCAGGAAAGGAATAATTGATTCTAAGAAAGAGGAGACAAGTATAGGCTACTTTTCCCAGAAATTAGATGCTGAAAGGAAAGAGATCTATTTGATGCTTTACAGATGGGGAGTGGGGGGGTCCGTCTGAAAGGAATAAATAAAGGAATCCATTTGTTTCAGACTAGATAGCATTATCTTACCAGATTGTGAATCCGTCAGGAAATATATCTTTGCCAATTTGCCTTTTCAAATAACACAAATATCCATTTCTGATTCTTATCTTTGAATAAAAATTCTGAATCATATAATTAATCCAGTTTTATTTCTTTAATACTAAGCTGAGAATATTTGTTTACCTGGGTTGAAATTTTAAAGCAATAGCAAGCTACGCAAAAGAAATTGAAAAGATAATAATATGGGAGAGATGTTTGAAAACTACATAACCATAAAAAAGCATTTGTATCCAGAATATAGAATGAGTTCCTAAAAACAGACAAGAAAAAATCAACAGCTCAATAACAAAACTTGCAAACAAAACAGACATTTAACCAAAAGAGAAACATGAATGACCAATAAACACATAATCAAAAACTCAACCTTTTTAGCAACTAGGGAAAATCATACTAACTCAACGAGACACCATTTCATGTGCACTGGATTAGCAAGAATTTGAAAGTCTAACTGTTGCAAAGTTTGGAGAATTATAGAATAATGGGAACCTTGACACACTGTTGGTGGGAGTGTGAACTGGAAAACACTTCGACATAATCCAGTAAAGTTACAGATGTGTACATCACACCAGCAAGCAACTCCATTTTCTACCTCCTGAAGAAAGTCTTGTGTGTGAACAACAAAGAGATTTATTCAAGAATGTCCCTGATGGCCTAGAAAAAAAACTGGCTGTCAGTCAAAAGATGAGTAAATAGATAACTTGTGGTATATTTAGACAACTGAAGACAGTTGGGCCAGTATATCTGTGGGATCCACACCTGTGGATTCAACCAATTGTGGATGGAAAGTATTAGGAAAAGCAACTGTGTCTGATCACGTACATATTTTTTCCTGTTATTATTCCCTAAACAACACAGTACAACAACTATGTAAATAGCATTTACATTGTATTAGGTATATAAGTAATCCAGAAATGATCTAAAGTATACAGGGGGACTATGCATAGGTTGTATGCAAATACCACATCATTTATACAAGGGACTTGTCCACCCACAGATTTTGGCACCTGCAAGGGTCCTAGAACCAATCTTCTAGAGATACTGATGTACTTTTCTCTCTACAGCAGAGAAATATGATCAGTTACATGAATGTGAATGAATCTCAAAATAAAATTCTGAACAAGTAAACAAATCACAGAAGAAAGTATAAAACATGAAAAACTTGTAAAACTTACACTACGTTGTAAGGGATATATATACATATGGAGTGTGCATGCGTGTGCATATGTGTGTTTATAAAAAGTAAAGAAAAGGGTAAGAATGATAAACACAAAGTCAGGATAGAGGTTACTTCTGAAGTGAGGAAAAGTGAAAAATAATTCATAGGAAGGGGTATGAAAAATGGTGGAATGAGACAGACATCATTACCCTATGTACATGTATGATTAACAAGAATGATATGAATGTACATCATGCACAACCATAGAAATGAAAATTTGTACCCCATATGCGTACAGTGAATCAAAATGAAGCATGCAAAAATGAAAAATAAATAAATAAATAAATAAATAAATAAATAAATAAATAAAATTTCATAGGAAGGGTGAAAGGCATTTTAAAAGTTTTGTTTCTTTCTTCTACCATAAGGTAGAAAACAGGTGTGCACTGTATTGTTTTTATGCTTACTTTATATTTATTATTTTATTTGTGCAATATTCATAAATTTTTAAAAGCTCATGAAGAACTATGCATCAATTCTATTATCACATAACTTTTACAGAAACTGAGTTTATTTGGATAAAGAGTCAAAATGTGCACATGACATGATAGCATAATGCACACTCTTTAGCCCTGTTCTGTCAACACACGGTGAAAGATGTGTCAACCAGCAAGGGTTTAGAGCGTTCCTAGCACTCTGCATGTTCAGCATAGCTGTGAAGTTATTGCATCAATACTAATCACTGGTCTTACAGCTCTGCTTTGTGTTTAAGACTGAGCCTTTTAGAAACCACCCCACCCAGAATGTTACACAGACTCTCGAAAACATGTTTTTCAAGTGCTATGAAAGCCAAAACTTATTTGGCACAATGACAAATGATCCAATGAACGCCATGTCCAAAATATTCTGTGCTCTTAAAGGCTCAAGTACAGGATTGCAGAGAGGGCATGATCAAGTTTTTTCCTTGGAATATGTTTATATGTGTCCATAAAGGAGATTATCAGACTGAAACCTTTTTCATCTTTACTTCATACCAAATAGATTTTTCAAAAATGTAGATCCTGAAACTTTCTAAGAGATAATTAATAGGGCTCCAGCTGGCACCCTTTCTTCTGTTCTGGGTGGGTCCTGCCCTCCGTAAGGCCTTTGTGCCTCCTTCTCTAGTGAGGCTCACCTCTGTTATTATCACCAGTTGTTTCTGTCAACAGATCATTAGCAGTAATGTCAAATCTTCTCTGATGATGATTGTCACAGGGCCTGAGTGTGTCTCACTCACTGAATGGCTAAGACTCCATACATATATAAAAGATATTCATTCCCTTTTGGAGGGAATGAGGAGCTCTTTATTTTCTGAGACATGTTGCTTCAGGGACTTGTTTTCTTTAACTACTTCTTTTAGTCTTTAAAATAGAATTACAAAAGTATTATCCATATAAATATACAAAGCATAGCTGAATTCTAATTGAATCACCATAAGGATTATTAGCACATCAAATTAACCTTGCATATTTACTAATACCATTTGGTTTCTTCTCTCAGATCTGTTCAAGGGAAAGAATATCTCCCAGACTACTATAATAGAGAGCTAGAAATAGGCCTTCATAACTACTCTGTTATCATCTAAATGGCCTTTTTTTTTTCCCTGAGAATATTCAAAATCCTCCATAAAATCTCAACGCCCATAACAGACTGCATTTTAGAACCCTCCCTCCTTGGTCAATTGCCATTTCTCACTGATGTCAGCGCTGTCCTGTTATGACTTGCTTTACTCCACACATAGTGCTTGGTGATTGAATTAGCGCTGTACTTGACAAAGCAAGTTCATGGACTTTGTGACATACAAGTCCAGAGCTAGTACTGTTTCAAATAGGGATTGTAACTGTACTCCTGGTAGGTTAGAGGACTGTAATCTACAGGGTAAAACAAATTCCTGTAGGATTACTACAAAAATGAGGGACTTGGTGAAAGTTTACAGAATGACCCAGAATATTATGAACATCTTGTAATACAGAAAGTTTGTGAAAGTTTCTGTGTGATAACTTTTTCATAGTCATTAGAAGAAAAATGACAATGGCATGACATCATAATAGGGATATGTCATTTATGTATGCACAGTTGCAGCATCAGAAATTGAAATGCTAGGTAGGTCCTGTCTGCATGGTCACATAGATCACTGACAGGTAAATATGAAGCTCAAGCCCTCTCTTTTCCAATTTCTCCATTAATTAAATGAGGTCAATAACTCCATTCACCTCCTAAGGATATTGGAGGGATTCATGAGGCAATGTTATGAAGCACTCAAAGTTCTTTCAGTGAGAGATCCTACAAAAACACAACCCTATACTGTTCTATCCAGCCATAACCACACTCTGCTTGTTTAGAATACCATCTCGCACCCCCACAATGAGAAGTGATATTTCCAGTACCATACTATTTGTAGTCAGTTTACTCTGAGATAAAGAATGACATAAATAGGCATATACAACTTTAAATATATCTTGAGGTATATGATATCCCATTCAAGTTCTTTATCCACAGATTACCTACACAAAGATTATTTTATAAAGTTTAGTTTTAATTAGTGCCCTCTTTCCAATGTCTCTAATTGAAATGGTATGAGTAATATCAAAGATCAATCAAGAGTGTTTTGGCAAACACTGGTATTCTAATTTGATGAGAAAAAGATAATGATTAATGAAATGAGCCTAAAGTACATGGAAAAGGAACGATATATCTTGATATGGGCCAAGTCGTTTGTACAGAATAAGGAAGCTAAAACTCACATCTCCTCCATTGTAAGATGGAAAAAAGAGATAAAGAAACATATGGTTGGTTCCAGATTCCTGCCCCACAGCTGTGTTTTGTGTTGCACCATGGATATGATTTCACATCATCTGACTACCTGGTCCTATGGTTCTTCTCTCCACCCTCAGGAATTCCTGACAGTTCCTGCCTGTGTCTCACAGGACATGGCCATTCCCCTATGGGGTCACAATCCATCCCTAGTTTTAGAAACTTTCTACAGGAATTTTAAGGATCTTCTTCCAATTAAAACTGTACTAGAAAAGATTGGTTTATATGTATGATTTCATCAAAAACTTAAAATTTTGTTCTACCATAGGCAAACTCTCCAGCCTCCCCAAACTTGAGAAGTCTGAAAGATGAAAGGCATTTAAGCAAATGTCAAATTGGCAGTTTACATTCATGGAATTGATTAATAATTTACTGAACAATATCAAGAATGAAGCTTGTTACTTCAAGTGATACAAAGAGGATTTAGGTAAAACCTTGCTCTACCAGTTTAGGTAGCAGGATGGGAAAGAGAAGTAAAAAGGAAAAATAAGAACACAGTAAATAGAATCAAGTGGATTCCAAGGAGATGGATAAAATGCATTGGGATCACCAATGAAGAAGAGGTGACATCAGATTGAAGTATAAGGAAAATCTTCATGGAGAATGTCTGTTTGAAGAAGACATTGAACCATTGAACCATACCATTTCAATTAGAGACATTGGAAAGAGGGCACTAATTAAAACTAAACTTTATAAAATAATCATTGTGTTTTAGAAGGAAGAGTTAATCAGTCTAGGAACAAAGCTCAGAGGCAAAGTATTTGCCTAGCACGCAGCGGGTCCTGGGTTCAATCGCTGGTATCACAGAAAATAAAAATAAAAAGAGAGAGAATAGAAGAGAGAAATTTTGAGACAAATATAGGAAGGAGAAATTTTTACAGAAGATTTGGAAGCCAACAAATAGTCCAGTCTAAGTGGAGTGTAGGATACTTCCACTGGAATAGAGGATGAGAGATGGGAAGAGTAGGAGCGATGTTAGAACAGCCTGGAAGATCACAATAGGGAGTAAGAACCCAATTAAACAGTCTGGGAAGCCACACAGGATGTTAGAGGGAAAACAGCCTAATTAGAACCATCCTGTAGGCAAAATTTTTTCTTCACCATTGTGATTATAGAAGGGGAGTCAGTGAGCAGATAGATCAGTTATAAAGATTTGACAATACTCTGGATAAGAATTAACACTAACAGTAAGCATGAAAAGGAGATGTCATGGGTGGGATCTCCAGAAAACATCCCCTGAGAGTCAGATGTCTGTGTAGGAGCATTCTCAGAAACCTCTTTCAGGCAGTGAGGAAGTTAGGACCAGGTGGGAGGAGAAGTTCGACTGAAATGCCACTGCAACAGAGGACGGAGTCATCCCATGTGTGATTCTGAAGTTAGCAGACCCTCAGAAGTCTCCAACTGAAGCAGTGCATCTGGGCCTTTGTACCCATCCAGGGGACTAATCATGACATAGGGAAAAGGGAAAAAGAAAGTGACATCTATATGAATTAGCTATTGATAGGACAAAAAGGCAGGAGGAGAAAAGAAGAGTCAAAGCTAAAACCAAGGTTTAGGAATACCCTGGAAAGACCTAGAAATGAGGTGGAAGACCTGGTTTGGAGTGAGGAGGACAACTTTTTGTTGTTGTTGTTGCTGTTGTTCTTTTTAGATATACATGACAGTAGAGTGCATTTTGACATATTCTACATACATGGTATATAACTTATTCTAATTAAGATCTCCTTCTTGCAGTTATACATGATGTGGAGTTTCACTGGTGATGTATTCATACATGAACATAGGAATATAGGAACAGGAGGCAACTTCTATTGGGATATTCTATTGGCACATTCCTTTTTTTTAGGTAATGCGGCCACCAAAACCACACCTGGGTGTTGTCAGGTCTGTAGTAGATCATACTTGAATTCATTCCGATACTATAGGGAAAAGGAAAATACAAAGGTAGCTTGAGAATCATATTAACAGCAAGGCAGCATTGGAGAGTGTGAAGGTTAGGGGGGAATTTCAACAGACATAAAGATGGAAGAATTAAAGCATTTTTGCTTTAATTAAAGAATTAAAGCAATTTGCCGGGTGCGGTGGTGCACGCTTGTAATCCCAGCGACTCAGGAGGCTGAGGCAGGAGGATCGCAAGTTCAAAGCCAGCGTCAGCAATTTAGCAAGGCCCTAAGCAACTAAGTGACAACCTGTCTCTAAATAAAATACAAAATAGGGCTGGGGATGTGGCTCAGTGGCGGAGTGCCCCTGAGTTCAATCCCTGGTTCCAAAAAAAAAGAAAGAAAGAATTAAAGCAATTTGTAGGTAATAAGTTGGAATCCCTGGAAAAACCTTAGCCATTCAGTGATAAAAGAGCAGTTATTCTGTAAGATATTGGGATGCAAACTCAACATAAAAAATTAACAGTTTTCAAATATACAGGCCACAGTTAGAAAGTCATAATTTCTTTACATAAGCCACTAAAATGATAAAACAATTAAAAATAAACTAAAGAAGAAAATATAAAATTTAGATGAGGAAGAGGATAAACCTCTGAAATGCTCCTGAAAGACACTAAAATAGACTTACTTCATCAAAGGGAAAGACTTCCTTTCTCTTGAATAGGACGACTCAACATTACAAAGATGTCAATCATTTCTCCTTCAGTAAATATATAAATTTAATGCAATCCCAATAAAAACCCAATAAATCTCTGCAAGAGTTAGTAAAGTTGATTCTAAAATTCATATAAGAACATGCAAGGATTACTAGCAAAAACCTAAAAAAAATTAAAAAAGAGTAGTGATGGAAGAACCAGCTTCACCAAATAAAAAACACACTATCCAGACTCTGATTAAAAATCAGGATGTTCTAATATAATTGGATAGACCATAGAATAGAATAGAGGAGGAAGTCTTATCGATGGTGAGGGTGATGCTTCAATCCATGGGGAAAGGAAAGACTTATTAATAGCATTGAAGCAAACAAAGATGAAAGAAAGATGAAGATAGATCTTAAAGAAAGATGAAGTTAGATCCATACACCAGAATAAATTCCAAATACATTATAGATTTAAATGTGAAACACAAAACCATTCAAAAAGTGGAAGAAAACATGGCTGAGTATATTTAAAACCTGGTGTGGGGAAAATCTGTGATTCAAATCCAGATAGAGAAGAACACAATGACAAGCATATCTATATTTTTTGGATTTTAAAAAATATGCTTGGCATAGAAAAAGTAGTCATGTGTAAAATTAAAAGACAAATGATAACCTGAGAGAAAATATTTGAAAACTTTATCACAGATAAAAGCTTAATCTACTCAATATATAAATGTCTCTAAAAGTTTCTGGAGAGAAGTAGCCAAAAAATATAATGGGAAAATAAGAAAAGATATGTACAGACAGTTCACACACACACACACACACACACACACACACACAAGCTATAAAAAGATGCAAACATATGTAAAGATGTTAACTCCATTCATAATTAGAAAAATGCAAGTCAAAACTACACTAACCCTATACTGAGATATTTTTCTTTTCTCTTATCAGATTGGCATGAATTCATAGCTTAACATCACATTCTGTCATGTCTTGTTGGTAGAAACAGAGATGGTGCAAACCCCATCCATGGAGGTACTAAATCTACATTTGCATTTACCCTTTGATCCAAAAGTCCTATGTCTAGGCATTTACCTCAAAGACCTCACAAATCATCCTTACAAATCCAAAACAACATAGGGACCAAGTTACACACTATGGAATTATTTGTAGTATTAGCAAAATATAGAAAATGATCTAAATGCCCATTCTTAAAAGATAATGGAATCTATGAACTAGAAACTATGAAACAGTCTCACAGGGGAGTACCAAGCAGTTGCAATAAAGTCAGGAAAATTTCTTTGAATCGTTTTTGAGTAGTTTCCAGGACATATTTTTAAATAGAGAAATCAAGGTCCAAAGAAAATCGATAGAATCTTAGGTTTTATATAAGACAGATACGCTAGAAATTCATGAAAACAGTTATCTGTAGATAGCAGATTGAAACCACTGATGGGGGTAGGGATGGAAATGAGACTTTACTAAGTAAAGTAAGTCAGGGGTTTTTTGTATGTTTGTTTGCTTGCTTTGAACCATATGCAGATGTTTTATTTATTTAGAAAATAAAATTTATTTTACAAAGATCAAAGAAAAGCAAATTCTAAGGCTGAATACAAGCAGAAATAAATGAATCTAACTATCAAGGAGATGATTTAAATCAATAAATTCAAGTAGCTTTTGAAAATAGGAGTCAGGATGTATGTACCCTCTTAGTATAATGGTTTTTAACAGAGGGAGATTTTGCTCCCCACCCCCCCACCAGGGCCCAAGGCACATTTGACTATTTTTTCACACATTTTGATTGCCACAACTGGAGGAAGAAGGTACTAGCATGTATCTAGAGGCTAGGATGCTGTTAAATGTTCTATGATGCACAGGACAGCCCCCACACAACAAGGAATTATCCAACCTAAAAAGTCAAGAGAGGCAGGATTGAGAAACCCTATCTTTGTGGGAGATAATCTAAGACCAAAATACAAAAATTAAAAACAAATTTTTTAAAACTTTACATCGGTTATTGAACCCAGGCAGTTCTTAACCACTGAGCCACATCTCCAGTCCCTTTTATTCTTTATTTTGAGACAGGATCTCGCTGAGGTGCTTAGGACCTCACCAAGTTGCTGAGGCTGACCTTGAATTTGTGATCCTCCTGCCTCAACCTCCAGAGTCACTGGGATTACAGGAATGCACCACCAAGCCAGGCTAATTTTGGATCTTTTGTTGGAAAGTTGTGCATGTAATCATTCTGAAAAACTTTTGCATATATGATGGGAAAGAAAATGAACGAATTTATTAATGTTGTTGAAAACCAAGGTCCTAACCACAATAGAAGGAAGACATAAATACATACTCAGAGATAGCAAGGACCTCCATGATTGTGGAGTATGAACTCATGATTTAACAAAAAGAACAAAAAAAATCTCCTAGCTTTTCCCACTAAAAGGGTCTGTAGTAGTAACAATACCTCAGGAGTTCAATTCGCACACTTAGTGCCCCAGCATGGTTTCCAAATATCTTAAAGGAACCAGGTCTCCTTGGGAAGCTACTGATTCAAGCACTGAGGGACAAGGTGGGACAGAACATCTGGCTGTGCCAGAAAGCAAGGAAGCACTCAGAAACCAATGAAAGCATCCCAAGAGAATACAGGGATCTTTTTGAAGAGGCACACATTGGCCACATTTGGAGTAATATGAATACCAAAAAGAATAATGATGATCATGGATTTTAATACATTGAATCAAAAAAGAATCCATGAGTCTATATTGTTACTCCAAAACATGGGGTGATAGGGAAAGCTCTTATTCACAGAAAAATATCAGTTATAGATAACTAGTATTAGGAAATCACCATTTTACAGTTACTGATGCAATAATTGATTCAGGCAAGATCAGAAGTGGATGTTAAGAAATTTGAGAGCTATGAAGTTCAAAGACTTCAATGCATCCCCCAGATTCTTAGGACTTACCAAAGGGAATAGCTCCCTTTGTTATTCCAAAATTTGGTAGACTTCAACTTAACCAAAGAATCAAGCTTTACATCACCAATATTGGGACAAACCAACATGACGCAACAGTAGGTAACCTGCCTCACCTGTGCAACATACGCACACCTTCCTCGGGGCAGAGTCCTGTAGGATTACACACTCCACTTTGGGTCAACCTCCGTTCCTATCCCAGCAAGAGGAAATAACCAAAAAAGTAAAATACAGACACAATGAGCTATTATGCCTGACCTTTCATGGAACTTAAAAAAATGGTTTCAAAAGAAGCAGTTGGAATATGGATTATTATTACCTTATATTAAAATTATTTCTTGTGATAATAGCATTGCAACTGTGTAGAAAATTTCCTATTTCTTAGGAAATAAATGCTGAAGTATTTAGGAATAAACTATCATGAGATCCACAACTTTCTTTCAGGTGATTATATATATATATACATACACATATACACATATGTATATATATATATATTTAGAGAAAGCAGATGTGGCAACATTTTAACAAGTGATCCATCAGCTAAGGGCACATTGGGACAACTTTTCTACAGATTTGGAGTGTCTCATTTAAAATAAAAGTGAGAGGCAGTTTGAATCCATGAATTCATAGGAATCAACACACTACTTCAAAATTGATAAAGGGATGGAATTGAGCATATGTTGTCTTCCCTAACAGAACTGCAATTCAGAGGAAACAAAAAATTGACTAGGGAAGCTTGTCTATGTAGGCGTTTCCTATATAGTATACACAGTAGCACCACTTATAATCCCTAATGAATTAACAGATCTAGGTCTAATCACCAACGACTGACAATATGCTGTAAAAAGAAACATCTGGACACGCGTACTTCCTGATGGAAAAAGACAATGCCACCTATGAAGTTGTCTTCCCAAGACAAAAATGATATGACCAAGCTTCTGCCAAAACACAGGACAGGGTGGAACCCAGGAACATGTTAAACTATACCCTGGGGATGTAATTATCCACACTGGGGAAGAATTTCCTGGGATACTACAAGACAAATGTCCTTCTTCTTTCCCAATTAAATTACTAGAGGGAAAAGTGTGGAGAAGAAGAGTGATAGTTTAAAAGAAACTTAAAAGACACAGCAATTATTGCAATGTTTGGGACTCATTAATAGTACTAATTCATACAAAAAAATACTTGGGTGGGAATGTGTGAGAAACAGTTGGGAAATGTAAACATGGATGGGATATTTGATGATGGTAAGAATCATTATGAGTCATTTTTAGACCTAATTGGCTTGGATAGGGGTTTTCTGTTTTGTTTATTTTTATTTGGGGTGCTGGGGATAATTAATAAAAGATTAATTGAAAAAATAAAGTCAGCCTTGGAGAAGGAAAGGAAGGTGTTCTGCCTTCTCCCCCTGCATTTTTGAGCTCCTGTGGATGACCTCCTACTAAAGCCTTTGACTATTTAACCCATTCAATCCTCACAAAGTCCTAGCGTCACATAGTGACTATTACAGGGACTGAGGTGACAGACCTCCTGGGTTCAAATCTCAATGCTGCCACTGTCTGTTGAGCAGATTAACCTCAATTTCCTTATCTCTAAAATGAAGATGACAATAAAAGTCTCCACTTCATAGGGTTGTAGTGAGGGTTAAACAATAAAGTATGTTAATTGTTAGGACAGCCCCTGGCACATAATGACACAATGTAACTATTAGGGCTTGTTACAAATAAGTGGTTGGAATGGGATATGATCTAAGGTTTGTCTAACCCAGAACTCATTATCCTGTCCTATACTGAGGATTGTGAGTATATATATACATAAACACATATATATAGATGTATATATCGATGCATGTGTGTGTATATATATATACACATTACTTTCTTAGTACTCTCTGCAAACACTACAGTTCTGTTGGTCATGTGCTAAATTTTGTTTAAGTATCAGCAACAAGGTTTAAGACATGCCAAGAAAGAGATTTCAGTGTTAATAGAATCTTAAACAATAACTCAATTAAGCACTCATTCATTTATTCATTCAGTACATGTTTACTAAACTTCCTTCTGCAATAGATGCTAGGGATTTCATAATTGGCATAGTTGCAGACATTTCCACTAACGTTCACTAATCAGAGGTCATGCTTGGAGTTCTACCACACAGCTGACTGGGAGGCAAAGGGTATCAAGTGGGGCCTGATGGGGGCTAAACAGACAGAAAGATCTATCCTCCAAGTCTCTGAAATCTATCCAGCAATGACAACTAGGCAATATATCCAGAACCTAACCAAGTCAAACACGATTCTGGAAATCATCAACACTGTTCCAAATCAACAGTAGGCCCCAGTCATGGAGACTCCAGGCAATGGCCAAATGTGTCAGAACGTGTCAAGGAACAGAAGTATTTCCTGGAACTCTTTCTGCGCATAGCAAAAATATTTCTAAGAAGTTGGGGAATGGAAGGAAAGATTCTAATCTAAGGAGTAGGGATTGGCAAGTGTAAGAAAGAATATCGGGGACCAAATCATACCAGCGGGTCCTAGTTCTGAGAGATCTGTAGTCCTAGCCAAGAAAAGAAGGGAGACCAGGGCATTATCAAGGTCAGAGCAGAGTTCTGATGCCCAAAGCTGAGACCCCGAAAGTTGGGGACATGCAGTCCTGCACCATAGGTGCTGGGGAGCACTCACCATAGCCCTTCTTCTCACACTGGTTTCCCAGATTTGGACCCTCTGGGAAGAATTCATGTACAGGTGACCTATTAAGAATCTTTCCCAGGAGAAGCCAAGAAGGGAATGAAGGAAAAAGGAACAGGGAGAAGGAAGGAGGAGAAGGAATTAAAAAAAGGAGCCAAATAAGGGTGCAATTTCTGGCCAAGTCTTGGAGGGCATCTTCATCTAGATCCTTTAGAACTCCTGGCATACATACTTTGTATCAGAGTTTGTCCCAACAGGACACAAGAGAACTGACATTTTCTGCTCTATCTATGATTGCCTCTGAATGTTCATGACTGCTCCTGAGAAACCTAAGCTCCCAGACAGAGTACTTCTAGCTCTTTACACTTGTGGCCAAAATGTCTCAGGGAGTCCCAGAACTGGCCTCAGAAGAGAGTCTCGGGTGCCCAGGCTTGCCAAAGCAGATGTAACGCACACAGAAGCCAGCTGAGAAGCACACAACACTGAGAGGGTTCTGAAGAGCTTTGGACTGAGTACCAGTCATGTCTACCTCACACCTGTACTCCAGATTCTGCACTTAATTGTCAGTGAAGAATAATTTGAGGGGATGCCAATTGGCTCAGCCATTATGAATATGGTGCAGATCATCAGTGTACACACTGCAATTTTATTTCAACTTCAAAATATAATAGAGCTAAGCTACTATGATGCTTAGGGACTCTGTGAGAACTGGCTTTACAGTGGGTAACACTGAGCCAACAGGTACAGGGCAAGCTCTCACCCAGGCCTGCTTCTGGGGGTGCTAATGCAGAGTGCTCCACTAGCCATAGAATCACCGGGAGCCCAGGTTGGCAGACTTTCAGCATCACTACTCTCTCCACCTCCACAATATTCCCAACCAGCAACTGAGGTTGAAAAACATGTCCCTTGGGTGAAATGTTAAAAAGTTTATGGAGCCCTAAACATTTTAACAGAATTGGCACAGAGTTTTCTAAACTTGACTCCAGTCAGTAAGAAAAGAGGCCCAGAGTCATTCTTCTTCCTTTGTCTCTTGGATGTCCATTCACTATTTGGTCTCAGTCCTGGGCACTACATGACCCCAGACCTCTTCCTCAGATACTCAGATCTCTCCTCATTCCTTACAGGTCCATCTACCTTGATGCTGGATACTGTCCTTGAGCACCATTACCTCATATTAAATCAGAGGTCCCCCACATTAGACATTTGCACTTTTACATCAGAAGTTGGAAGAATTTGTGATAGCAAAGGAATGAGAATGTGTTGGTTTGTGTATATTTGATGAAGTGTGGTGAGTGAGGGTGGCAGTTCTCATCCTGGAAGGCAAAGGGTAAAAGATCGTCTGATTTAAGAACTGGACACCAGAACAGTCAGAGATGGATTGGGCAATAACACCTCAGGCTCACACAGGATGAAGGAGAAGCTGGGAACTGAAATTCCAAGTCCAAAATTCATACACATGAAAACCCCTACAAGCCAGAGAGGAGATCCCATGGACACTTATCAAAAATCATCCCTTGCAGCCTTATCAGTTTTTCTTACCATATAGTATCAAGGACATACATGCAGTGCTTCCTTTTACCATATCATCAGTCATCTATAAGAAATAACTTCAATCCCTTATCCCCAACATTGATCAGCATAAGACTCGATTGTTCCAGTAGGACCCCAATTCATCAATGACTAGAAATGACATCATATAACTTACTTGCACTGCCAAAATCCCAGGGTTGGAATTCCTGTGGTCCGTAATGCTATTTCCTGAAAAAATCATGGTCAGAGTATAAACATTTTTTTGAGGTTCATCTCCATAAATACAAACTTAGATTTACCTGTTTTTTATATTCATTGTTCCACATGGATTTTTCAATAAATCATTTATATCTGGACTTTGATTTCATGTTGGTAAACAATTAAATTTACTTAAGACTATTATATCATAAAATTCCTGATGTGTGTGATACTATCTAAGATATAGTCTGGTTTAAAATAAAAAGGTTGAATCTTAGTCATTAAGTTTCCAATTCTAGCTGCCAATTGATAGAAAATTTAACGATCAAAGGAACATGTTAAGTTATATCTGATGAAGACTACATCATGGTGGGCTACTATGCATCTTTTCCCATCTTCACTTTCTGTGACCTCATGCTAGCAGTTTGAAATTGGTCATGTTAGGAGCATATACAGCACAGAAATTATAGATAATACAAACTAGGGTTTTTATATCCTGAAAGTCAGTTGTTAAACAATTTCCAGCATACCACTGCTTGGGCCAATTTTCAAAAATGCTCATGGCCAACATCACCCAATATAAGGAAAAGTACTGCCAGAGAGGAAGCTGAAGAGGAAAGAGACGATAACCTTAACCGATTGCATTTAAAATATTTTAGTCCACAATTTTTCCAAGAATCCCTCCCAGGGCTACAGGACAGGGTAAGCATTCTCAAAGCATAATCTATATTAGCACTGTACTCTGATTGACTGCTTCTTTCAAGTCATTCAAATCTTGTCAGATGCCAACTCATCAGAAAGGTCATCCACAACCTCTGTACCAAAGTGTCCTCTTGACCATTCTTTACTCCTTAAATTGTTTCTTTTTCTTCAGAGCACTTACCACTATCTAGCGACATCTTATATACTAACAATATGCTTAAGTTCTATAAACACACGTTCTGTCTTGTTTGTTCAATGCAGTGTCCTAGAACTAAATACAGTGCCTGGTATGTGCTCAACAAATATGGAATGAACAAATTAAAGCCCAAATACAGCAATAAGGAAGGATGTCCATAAATTATTGCTGAGTAGAAAAAAACATATTGTAGAAAGATATACAGCTGATCCTCATTATTCATGGATTATATATTTTTGAATTTGCCTGCTCACCAATCAATACTCATAATGTTTTTTCCCAGTCATTCATAAATATGCACATTCCTATCTAAGACTGAAGAACAAGGTGTCACTCCGCCATCTTGTTTCAGCGCTCATATTATCCTTTCCAGGGTCTATATAGTGCCACATATTTGTATTTAATTTTACTTTTTACAATGGCCCCAAACATAGTGAAGTGCTGTCTAATGTTTCTAAATGCAACTCTGTGATGTGCCTTGTAGAGAGAATACTTATATTAGGCAAGATTTATTTTAGGCTTGTGTTACAGTGCTATTAGCTATGAGTTCAATGTTAACGAATTACCCATTATGTTAAATAAGGTGTCTTTAAACAGAATTATGCAAAATACCAAGTTATATATTGATTGGTTGGTGAAAATGTTGTGACCAGAGGCTCATAGGAACGTAACTCTGCCTTTCCTCTAGGAACACTGGTTCAGTATTCACTAATTCAGTGCTTATGGCAACTTTATAAAACATAACTACAGTGAATAATGAGAACCAGCTATATACAGTGTGCTACATTTGCTAAAACTATATGTGCAATTGATAGAGGCAGAGATATCGACACAGATATATAAATCTGTAGAGACAAAGAAGAGTATTTGCAACTATATTTACCAAATTATTAACAGTGGTTTACCTCTGGGGAATAGGATTAGGGACATGTAAGACAAGTTGTATGTTGTGCTTTTTTGTGCTTTTCTGTTTTTGACAAATTTTTCAACAAGTAATTACTATTTTGCTTGTATTTCAAGCCATGTTTTTAACAAACTAAAACTATAAATTCTCCTTTTCAAAATAGAAACAAAACTTAAGCAAGGCCGAGTAAAAACATCATATAATCTTTGGATATTTTAAAAGAAACATTAACAAGAACGTGCAGGTCTATAAAGGAATAAAAATAGATCAGATAAGTGATTGAAGGGGCAAAATAGTATTGTGAAAACAACATTGCTTAACCAAATTGCTGAAGTACATAGATCAACAACAAGTATCTGTGGTTAGGAGGTTGCCTCTAAGCCCGCAACAATGCAAATGCAAAAGAGCATGTAAGAAAGAGGAAAGTCTTCAGGTTTGACATGAGTAGAAAGAACCAACATAGAAAAACAAAACAAAACAAAACACAAAGCCAGAGGCAAACAAAACTGCCCAACTCTCTGTATAGTGAGATGAAATAGGTTCAGAACAAAGGAACGTTTTGGGGTTTGACTTTTAAGCATCTAACATTTAAGCAACTAGAATTTTCTTAAGTAGCATGTGACTCCTTAATAGGAAATGTGTTGCTGCTGTTGTTGTTGTTTTCTCAAAAGAAGGAATGTAGTGTCCATGTTAGCTTGATTATTCTCTGTAAGAGCAGGGTACTTTTCATTCAGCGTTGGTTACTGATAAAGATAAGAATTGTTGTTTATTTAATCCAGGCATAAGAGACTTGGGGACACGCACAGGTAGATGGAAAAACAAGATTTAGCATTCATTCCTAGCCTAGGGGATGAGAAATAAGACTGTTTTCAGAGTTTAAATCATTATTCTTGTTTCATGGACAGAAAGCCTTGAAGTAAGAATTTACATGTTTCCCTCTTTTTCAGATAGCAGTAGTACAGAAAAGCACCAGGTGGCCTTGCAGTCAGCAGAAGTTCAGCACTGTTCTCCCCACCTCGTCACACCACAATCACCCCCATGAGTTCCTTTGTCCATGGTTCTCCCTAGAAAATGTCTTGTTTAAAAGGGATTCTGTGGATAAAACATTTGGACTGATCGACTCCCACATAACGCAAGCATAAGAAAATCTAGACAATCAAATGAGCCATCTTGGAGCTTTTCCCCTGGAAGAAAAAGAGAAGTTGGAGGGGTCAGGCTCCACAGAAAACCACTAGAGCATGATGCTGTCACTTGGGAAGGTGGCCATATAAGATGTCAGATCAATATTTTATACCACCACAAACTTCACTAGCATGGTTTGCAATCATCATTGAAAAAAATCCATACAGCTACATTTTTCCCCTTCAGAGTCAAGCACAGCAACAAGACATTACACAATAGAAATCAGGAATCTTCATAAGGAAGGTTCACCCCAAAAGAGCTCCAAGGAGCATGAGTATGTGCCTGATCAACGGGCTTGAAACTGTACTTTATTTCTTCCTGGATGCATTTTTGTTTCCTCAAATAAGGAAATTTTTCATTTAAAAAAAAGCTTCCAGGGCATTTATTGATCTTTCAGCATGAACATTTATATTAATGGCTGAGAAAAAATTTCAAGCATTTAAGAGAAGGAAAAAGCACTATGCAAGTTAATCTTATGCCAAACCTGCAGCCAATCTAATTGAATTTTAAGAATGGTCGCAGGTTCTTCCTTCTTCCCACCTCTAATATATTTTGCTGAATATAGAAATAATTTTTTCACTATATATTTAAAAACTCATTAATGGACAACATTATGACTCACAGATGGACTAAGGAGAGGCTTCTCCTGGGGTTTTGTTCCTCTTATTACTTTCTTAGTCTACAAGAAGAGAAAAGGAGATCCTTAATTAAAATCTGGACTGACCATTCTTAGAGCAGGTAAATTCTAGGGAAACCTCCTAAAAAATATCACTAATATTCAGTAAAATAAATGCATGTTAGAAGCTCAGAGTTAACTTCCTCTAATGAGCCTATAATGAAATTTTTTTCCAAGGACTGTTTGCCTGGGGGATTTGGGCTTTGTTATTGGAACATAAGAAATTCTAGACTCTGAGAAAGGCCACTTGGCTAAGTGTGGCTGATACTTTCAAATTCCCTGATTCCAGCTCCCTATGGTTTCTCAATTTACTAACTCATCTATTCATGTTAGAAAAAAACTAAAATGATGCTCCCTGCTTCTATAGCATTTTTTGGCAACTGCTTACCTGTGACATTTATCATCAAGTTAAGCGCTTTCAGCAACAGCATCTTTCTTCTACTGTCCTGTTGGTATAAGGTCAGGTGAGCCTCTATACTATGAGCATGAAGAGCGGTAATTGGAACAATAGTATTGTCCTTCACAATTTACAGAAATATGTTTGGCCTCTATGAAGTTTCATTTTCCTCAGTGAGAATAAGCTGCTTCCTTATTAAACCCTTTAAAAAAACAGAAATAGTTCTTTTGAACCCCTTGGTACTAGCAAGGCATTCTACTGTGCTGCTCTAAAAGCAAAAGAACAGAAGAGAGACGATGGATTGAAATTTTATTCTAAAACCACCTCCAAAAGTGAAAACCTAAAAAAAATCACTGGCTCAATTTTGAATTGGTAGATTTCACAGGATGTGTTCCATTGAACCCACATAGGAAAAGATTTGGTTTGTAAGAAAATAGAACCCACTACCATGTGATCTCCTTGCAGGAATCTGTCAAGGTCCTTTGAATTATACACACAATGGCCTCACCCATTCCTATGACTTCAACTCCCTTTTATGAAAAGCTGGCACCCATTCCAGGCAACCACCTCTCTTGGATATCTTTCCTTCAGAGTTTTAGCTGGAAAAACTACAGCCAGAAATCCCACCTTCTGAAGATCAAAATGAGTGGAACCACTGGCTTCCTTTTATCCCTTTTCTATTGTTTGAATTCTTCCCCAGCTATTTCATGTCTATTATTCACCTTCAGCTCAACATTAGAATTGACTGCTTATGCCCCCAAGTACTAGACCTCCCTTCCCTTCCCTCTTCTTGTCCCAATGGTCTACCTTTCTCAGCCTTTGTTCTTCAGCCCATTTGGCTGTCTTTCCCAGCCTCTTGTCTTATTCTGGGTGCACAGAATCTTGTCATCTCTTAGTGATGTCACTCAGATTTACTTCTTCCTCTATGTCCCCACAGCCACTGTCCTACTTAGGTGCTCTTTACCACATTGCATTTTATGACTAGGAAATACTAATTATTAGTACAATATTTACCTACATCTACCCTTCCTTTTTTAGTCCATCATATACCATGCAGCCATCTCTAGCTTCCTAAATGCCATTTTCTCTGTTTTGCTTCTGTTCCCATCTTCTCTTGACATCTTCATCCCAGCTTGAACAACAGCACCCACCAGCTGAGTACCTGCTAAAATCACAACGGGTGCTATATGAAGTGCTTTTTATGTTATGTATAATCCTCATTGCACCCTAACAGTTAAGTTTGGTTATTTCCACTTTACAGTAGAGAAAACAGAGCCTTAAGATGAATAAGCAATTTCCCAGTAATGATTAGAACTGAAACTAGAATTCTCACCATCTTGGCTTCCAAACCATGCTTCCTCCTCATCATGAAGGCCCTCAATTGCCCAACAGATCTATCAAAACTCTCCAAGGTGGGCCAATACCTTGGCCACCTCATCTCCCACATCACCACAAACCTTGTGCTCCAAAAGATGGTGGTTAAGATCATACACTTTGGGTTCAGATTCTAGCTCAGTGGCTTACCAGCAGAGTGGGTCAGTAAGAGCTTTACCTCTCTGCATCTCAAATTTCTCATAAGTCCTAATAACAACACGTATTTCTGAGAAATGCTGGAAGCAAGTGAGACAACACCTCTCTTCACACTGATTTCTACCTGTCACTTCTGTCAATAACTATTTTCCCTCTTTTTGCGATTCATGAAGATGCAACACAAACCTTTTAATGGTTAATTTCATCTCACCAGAATATTTTCTGCAGTAAAGTTCCCTCACTTCATACTCTCGCAAATATATTGATAATATGCCACACTGTCTTGCTCTTGGTTACATATTATATTCCTTTTTTATTCTTTCATTTTTTCCTTGTATAGTGTTTTTCTTCTCCCAGAACTATTACAAATTTCCAAAGGATGCAGACATCATTTCCTGTATGCCTCACAATAAGAATTTAATACTGTGCTCAGCACAAAATGTTTTGGCACAAGCTGAGACTCTCAGATTTGCATTTCATCAATTATTGTTTATTAACTATAATGTCAGTTACCTTTCACTCCCTCTGCTCTTTACTATGGCCAAATTCCTCTTTAGATTCTAATCATCTCCAGCCAAGATCCTAACATACCACCCCACTGCCTGCACCCTTAGCAACTGACTCACTCATTTATGGCCAGTAGAAGAAGCTGAAGGAAAGCCAGCATGCCTAAAATAGGAGAAGGTGAGAGGACACAGAAGAAGACGAAGCCCAAGAGGAAGGCAGCACCAGCACATGCAGAGCCCATCTGTTTTCCTCATCCTGTTTGAGACAGAGCACAGTGACTGAGAACATGCCTTCTGGACCTAGATTCCTTAGGTCTGAATCCTGACTGTGTGACTGAGCTGATTGCACTTCCTTCATGCCTAGTTTCCTTACTTACCTGTACAATGGGAATAATGAGAAGGTTGGTGTCATTGATATGATTCCCCAGGAAACAGATTGGGAGATAGAAATTAGGACAGGTGAACTGTCAGAAAAAGCCCCAGAAGGCAATGAGAGAAGAAACATGGAGAAGAGGAAGAAGTTGAAGCATGAAGCAGTTGCAACAGAGGCTTCAGCTGATTCCACAAAACTCAAACTGGAATAGCCCCATGGAGATATTGACCAGTCATTGGATACAGGCTGTCTCTGGATAGAATGCAGCCTTGGACAGGGAGCTGCTTACTGCCAAGGGCAATTTCTAGGAAAGGATTTATCTATGAGCTGTCAGCAGACAACTCTCCAGGAGAGGAAGGAGTGTGGATACCTCCGTCCTGGAAGGAGCTAGCTCTGTGACACACTACAGCATCCACTACAGCGAGTTCAAGTACTAAAGGCATTAATACTATTAAATCATTTAGGAGGCACCTGGCATATTTTAACTCTAAATAAAAACTAGTCATCATATCAGTTTCATCGCCTAGAAGGTCTCTTTACCTGAGGGCTTCCTGGTTAAAATTTGAAGAGTGTCAGTATTTCTTTTTATTTCAGTGCTGCCTGATGCAGCTAAACTCTGTAAATATTTATATGCATTCATCTGATTATTTATGTGTTTGCTTTTTTACCTATTACATAATTCCTTGGCTTGTTGTACTTTCAAGTGTTTATTTCCATACTGCCTATTGCAGCTTAAAGCAAACAGAGGAGAACAGTGTCTTCCTGACTAAACATGACCATCACTGAGCCCTTGCCAGAGCAACCACTGGTGATTTAAGGTGTGATCAATATAAAGAGTCTTGGAGAGGAAAATGAAATTTTTAAAAACAAGACCAAATTTAGAAGTATACTTAAATGCCACCAGGACTAGAACTTGGCAAATCCCTGAATGGAATATCTTTTCCATGTAACCTCTGGGCAACATTCCTAAAGCATTGACTTCTTCATCCTTGGTCCTAGCTACCCAACAACCAAAACGTGGGTACCTGGAGGCTATTTTTGCAAGAGATCTGATTTATGTATGTAGCTACCCAATTTATGTTCTTGTTGGTCAAAAAATGCAAAATATCAGTTAGAGGGAGTAACTTCAAGAAATGACTATGGTGACTGTAGTTAATTACAGCATGTTTTATCTTTGAAAATTGCTAAGAGGGTAGATTTTAAGTGTACTCACCACAAAAAAGAAGCATGTGAGGTAACGTATAAAGTCAATTAGCTTGATTTAGCCATTTCACAAAGTATACATATTTCAAAACATGAACATGATAAATATATATAATTTTAGTCAGTTAAAAATAAAATTAGAAAAAATCAATAGTCTCTCTTTCACCATATACAACACTATCCCTCAAAATAATGTAATAGTGCAATTAGCAAAGTGTAAACTCATTTAATAGCATTAGTGAATAAATATATAGTTTTCTCTCATGAATTTCCTTAATCAGTGTTTAATAAATACACAAATATTATGTATGTTGTAGTAAGGGAGCATTCTCATACTCAGCCCTGGATCTCTGCTTTCCCCCTCATCTTTAACATTAAATGTCGTTTTCCTGCTGAAGGTATCAGAGACATCAACCTTCCTCTTAAGGTGAGACACATGTGTCTTATTCATCTATGTGTTCCTATAGTGCCTTTTACATAATAAAAAAAAGGAAAAGAAAAATAATAGTTTTCCAAATATTTTGTGCAAACTTGGTTCATGCCAGATTCTGCGCTAGGTGCTAGAAATATAATAGTGGACCAAACATAAACTCTCTGCTCACAAGTAGCTTACAATCTAGCAGAAAAGACAACCCTTAAAAAAGAAATCAATACTTTGGATAAGTGATGTGAAGGAGAAAAAGAGTGTGCTGAGTGCTTGTTTCAGGGGAAGTTGCTTCAGGCTGGGTGAGCAGGAGGAGAGATGGAAACACTAGGAAGGGTGGCATCATCCAAGCCAAGAGCCAAAGGATGAGTCGCTGTTCACCAGGGCGGCTGATTAGTGGGGAGTTCCAGGCAGAGGATCTATGTTGCCAAAGCAAATAGAGGAATCTCCAGTGCTACCATGTGCAGATGGATAGGTCTAGTTGCAAGTTACAAGAATGAAATTCAGAGATCAATTCATTTGAAAGTTTAACATGCAAGGTTTTTTAAGTTCTTCAAAACATTTTTTGGTTTGGCAGTGAAATCTTATTCTACTAAGTACAACCATCATCATAGAGGTCAAAAATGCTGGTGAGCAAGACAGAGTCCTCCAGGAGCTTACAGTTCAAGCTGAAGGGGAAGTTGGAAGACAATTACTAGAAGGAAGGGCAAGTACTGAGAAGGGGACAAAGAGATAAGACAGCCCCGGAAGGGGCCCTTAACTTCAAAGAAGGCCTCCTGCTGGAAGTAGCATCTAATTGGAGATGTGCTCTGGGTCCCTGGTAAAAAAGCAGCCTAGCAAAAAGCTTCATGACTGCTGATGGGAGAGGATTATTTTGCCTGCAAATGTTGGGGAGCCTAGAAAGAGGCCTTAACTCAGAAGAGGGGCCCTGAAGGAGGTCAGAGCATGACAAAATAGATGAAGGGGACATAAAGCAGGTGCCCCTTTAAACCTTAGTATATTTCTTAGAAAAGAAGTTACAAAAAATAAACTTAAAGTCCATTTAAAAGTGAATTAATACATCAAAAAACAATTTCCCACCACTTGAAAAGCAAATCCAATGGTACAGGCCAAATTATATTGTTACGTCGTGTGCACGTATGAATATGTAGCAGCAAATCCCACCATTATGTTTCACTATAATGCACCAATAAAAAAAAGGAAAAAGAAAAATAAATGAAAGTGAATTCAAGTGATTGAGTATTCTTTCATTTAGTGTTTTACAACTCTCTTTTTTTTCTCAACTTGGTGAAGGTGTGTGTCCTTTCAATTTACTCAAGGTTTCCATTTGAATCAAAATTCTTAAATTTAGATCTCATGAGAGAGCCAGTTTTCCATACGGACCTTATCATGGACACCCCATACATTTTTTTAAAAATAAACTGACACTAATAATGGAAGCCACACCATCTCAGCATTTCCTGAGTGTCCTGGCTTTGATAGGAGGCTCTTTTCAAGATCTCAGGCCTCCTCGGAGAACACATTCATTTGGGGGTTTTGTTTGCTATCTCTTCAGACATGCCCCTCAGCGCCAGCTCTTCTTCAATTAGTTAAACTGTTGAATGGGGAAAGCCTCTTTTCCTTGGGGATGAGAACCGTGCCACATGATCCTTCTGCAAGTTCCAACAAAAGACTGTCACCTGACTCCCACAGCCTCCGTGCGCCTGAAGTATGTGAGTTTCAATTCTGATTCCTTCACATTTGTAAGTATGTGAAGAAGAGCAAGAAGACAGGCAGGGAACCAGAGGGAGGAAGCAAGAGGTCAGGAAAGAACAAAAGTTGGAACAGTTCAGGACAGAAAGCAGTCTTTTTCAAGTAGGTTACCAGAGTTTCTAAAATCAGAAAAGTCTTAGCTGTTATTTCATTATAATTTTGGCCACATTTTATAATGATCAAATATTCCCAGGAGTCTGAATGCCTTGCATTTTTTAGTAACTCAGTTCAGTTCTGATCACAGTTCCAAATATACTGGCATACTCCACAAAAATTGCCCAGTGAGCTTGTAGTAAAAGAAAGGCGTTTCCCCTTGAACTCTGTCCATTTTCACAGTGCTTAATCAATATGGAAGATAAAGAGAAAGGGATGGAAATTACTTTGGTCTGCACTTTGAATTCATGAAAAGTGAAAAAAAATTCATTCTAATGCCTACATTTAAACAGTCAATCAAGGGCAATGCCAAGCTCAAATGCCATGCCCCACCCTGTGGATTCCACCTGCCACCCTCAATGCATCACAATGGATTACGAATTTAAACAGTCATCCTTTAGCCATGAGACAAACAAAACGAAGGTTCTTTGGCGGTGGGAATATTTTTTCCTTAAAAATACACCCTTTTAAGAAGGAACATATTTATTCTAAACTAACAGAATGTCATAAAACCCTGTGTCTTAGTTTCAGGGCCATTAATTGCACGTATGATGTACTTTCATTTATGACACCTCTCTAAGCTTCCTTCTGCTGACAGTGAGACCCTGAACCACCCTTGAGCGTTGTACAGTAGAGGCACCATCAGCCGCCACTGGGGAGATTACCTAATGTTTATTTGCAAAACTATTTTTATTTGGATTCATGCTTCATTTCATGCTTTCGGTAGATCTGTACCTGAGAAAGCAGAGTCATGACGCAGAAATGACTGCAGATGCTCCTGCTGCATTTGCCTCTGGTAAAACCACTCAGCTTTTGTATTTTGGAAGTGGTCTCCTAGCCTAAAATGTTCTTGGGGACCCTGAACAATATATGAGCTCCTGCTACTGTTCACAACAGCACAGCGGTGGCTTTCAAATGGAGTCATTCAGTGAAATCCGAGCATAACAATGAGAAGTGGTGGATCCACTCTCCAGCTGGTGTTAAATTGTGCAAGGTATTATCAAATCCTTTTCCCAAAGCTGGCATCTTTCCTTCTGTTCAGTAAATCCTTCTACAGAATCCAAATACTTCAGGGTTCGACAGTTGCTTGGTAAGGAGTGACAATCATCCAATACTTTCTGCAAGGGATGTGCACATGCAAAATTCTGGTGGGTCAAAGTTTTCTGCAATTTAGACAATTTCCACTAAGATTTGCTTCTCTTCAACAATCCAACTGGATAATAACATTTATCACCATCCTATGACACAACGTAAGAGTGTTTGATTTTATAGAATCATCTATAAAAGGCCAAAAAAGGAGCCTAGAAATCAAAACTCAGTGTTTTACAAATGAGAACAGAGATTCTAAGAGCTCAAGTGGCTTGTCCAGTGTTATATCAACAAATAGCAACAAAGCCAGGACTTGACCCCTGATGTCCTAGATCCCCCTGCCTCAGTCTGTATCACATGTCCTACACTGTAAGATGCAGGACTGCAGGGACCATGCCTCGTTCATTTGTCACTTCATATCCAGTGTCTAGCGTAGTGTCTAATGCATAGCACAGACTAAAGGAAAGAAAGAAATATTTAACAGTTGAATCCTGAATCTAACTCAGTTTTTGTCCTAAATATTTTTGTTTCTATATCTGGGAGTGGGATTATGGTGGAGAAAAAAAATGGAGAAAAGAGTGAACACATGACGAATAGATTAGGGGTTTGCAGAGGACGGAGGAGGTTAGTTAAAAACACCAGAAATTTACAACTGAAGAAATAAGCATCAAGGCAAAATGTCTAGCCCCAAAGTGTGACTCTCTGAAGTTGCTTGGATAAGTGTGATAGAGACACAAGGGATCTGGAGCAGCGCAACTGGTACATTCCTCTTGCCTCCCAAGACAGCAGCCCAGAGCATGGGAGACTGAAACCTTCTAGAGTTGTCCCCAAATTCTGACCCATGCCCACCTGCCAGGAGACCCTGTTCTCCTTGAAGCATTAATTCTAAAAGCCTACTGTACCAATCTCCTGGCCCCCTCTCAGGGCTGTCACGCAAAGCACAATTACACCACATTCTACTGCAGGACGTGAAGAGACACAATGCAAGTGGAAGCTCACTTCATGAGGATCCCAAGTTCCACCAAAGTCACATGTGCTCTCCCAGTTCTTCCTCTGCTTCACCATCCTTATACCATATATGTACCCTGTAAATAATCTCTTATGCCCCGAAATGATCTCCTCCACCCTCAATGTTTCAGCCTTTAAATGCTAATGCATCTCAAATGTCTATTTTCTGGCTCAGTATCTCTTCTTTCATTCTAAAACATGCCAACCAACTGCATCTGTTAAAGGCACACCAAAGCCAAATTTCCCAAGTGAATACAGTGGATCCTTATTATTTGTAGATCTTATAATTGCAGATTTTCCAATTCCATAAAGATTGTTTGTAACCCCAAAGTCAAAACTCATGATGTTTCCTGGTTGTTGGTAAATAAGAGCAAAGAGGTAAAAAGTTTGAGCTGACAGTTGATAGCACAGGAAGTAGAACAAAGTCATGCTCTTTAAGAGATGTAATCAGTCTTTGTTCATATTTGTAGTATGTGTGACTTCACCTACTCAATAAAATTTATTTATAACCCCAAAATTAATACTCCAGTGCTTCTGCAGTCACTCATGGACAAACACAAGGCTGCAAAATGTTCAAGCCTCCTGCTCAACCCACACATGTAGCTGAGGTGGAAGAAGGTGACACTTTACCTTCTTGTTTCAGTTCTCCTACAGCAAAGTGTCTTCTAGGCAGTTTACTTATTGCCACATTTTTCACATTTTGGTGCATTGGAGGGAGGGGGTCACTTGTTAAAATACCACACCAAGTATAATGCCCAAGTGTTATCTAGTGTTCCCAGCACATGGAAACTGTGATGTGATTTACAGAGAAAATACCCATGTTAGTTAAGTTTTGTCCAGACATGAGCAGTGCTGCTGGCTGTGATTTCAATATTAATGCATCAACAATGTGTATCAATAAGATGTCTTTAAACAGAAGCATACATAAAGCAATTTTTGTATCTGTCAATTGATGAAAATGTTGTGACCAGAGACTCAAAGGAACCTAACTCTGTATGTCCCCTAGGAGCAATACTTCAATAGTCTATAATTCAGTATTTGAGGCAACTTTATAGAAATAACTACTGCAAATGATAAGAAATAACTGTGATTTTTTGTCTATCCCATCTGAAATCTCCACCTGAATCCACAAGTTCAAGTAATGTCAATGTCCCAGAAACCTGGAAGGTATCTTAGTCTTCTCTCTCTCTCCATCCATACCCAATCTGTCCTCAACCCAAATAAACACATTTTCCCTCCCCATCCCCACCACCCTGAATCAGGCCCTTACTACTCAGCATCAAAACAACCACCATGGGCTCCTAAACTTTCTTCCTCCTTCCCTCTTTTTCCCCTCCCAGCTCATTCTCTGTCCATGTGAAACTGGGAGTCTACTGGCTTTGTGATCTCACCAGGCCTGAATCTACACCTCAACTTCAAACCCCACAGGGGGGGCTCTTGAAGGCCAGGGATAGCTATTGAGGTTTCCACATTTGTCAAACTTCTCACCTCCACTCCTTTGCATATGTTGATCTCCCTGCTTGGTATGCCTTTTCTTACCCTTTTAAGTTGGCAAGTACCTATTCTTTGTTTGAAACAGCTCACCCAGGTCGTCCAAACTGAAGTTTCCCTGATTCAAGTACAGGAAGAGGCAGGAGTTTCCTGCATAGGACTACCTCTGCTCCTGGAATACAATTCCCTAATTGCCTTGATCATGTTCAGTAGTGATATACATAAATAGTATTTTTATTTTCCTTATTCCTTTACCTACTAGACTGAACTCCCAGAATATAAGGGCAGTCTTTCAATATCACAAGAAATATTCTACAGAAATTCAGTTTTAAGTTTCCGGTCAGAATATGATATTCCATAAATAGTGATGAAAAAATGAATGAGAGAATGTATAAATGATACTATCTCCATGAACATCACTGACTTGCTCTCTTGTCATCAGTGACTCTCACTTTTGGTCCCAGGTTTCTGCCCATTTAAAGTCCTTATAATTTAGGAACTACCTACTCACACAAAGGGGAAGAAGTTTGGAGGCTAAACTGTACCAATAGATTTTGACTATTGAAAGCATATAGTTAAAACCAAGAGAGTAACACAAGAGCAGTACAATATAATGAGTGAGAATTAATTCTCTGGGATCCAATCCCTGGAGTGCACTTCTGACCTGGTCGCTTTCTATCTGGGGAAACATGTTATTGAATCTATTGGTGCCTTGACTTCCTCATTTGTAAAATAGATCAATAATAGTACATACTTTATAGGTCTCTGTCATGACTAAAAGAGATAATGCATATTATTCACTTACCAAATTCTTTACCACAACACCTGGTCCACCTGCATGCCCATTATAGTTGTCCTGTGGGGTGTTGGTTGCAGGACCCCTATGAATACCAAAATCCCTGGATACTTAGGTCCCTTGTTTAATGGGATGTTATTCACTAAGAGTATCCCAAATGACCTTAAGTCATTTCTAGATTACTTACAATAGCTACTACCATGTAATTGCTGTGTAAATAGGTCTTGTGCTATACTGTTTAGGGAATAATTACAAGGGAAAAAGTCTATACATGGTCAATATGGATGCAATTTTTTTTCCCTGAATGTCTTCATTCCAAGATTCATTGAATTCATGGATGCAGAATCTATATCCAGGGGTCCAACCTCATAATTGGCTATTATTAATCTATCTTGAATAAATAAGAAAAGTGATGCTAGAGAATTACTTACCATCATTTAAAGGTGAGATTGAGGCAGGAAAAACTAACAGGATTTCAAGCACTAAAATGACAAAGGTAACTTGAGAGTAACAAGTATGTGCTGACTCTAAGAGGAGATTCTGAGACAGCCCCACTGGATCATACCCAGTCAAGCAAAAAGTGCATGGACAGAGGCCTCTAGAATGAAGTTATTCTGAGTGCACGAGGCTTGGGAAAAGGAATGAGCAGCACAAAAAAGGTAAATACATTCTAGGACAGAAGCCAAGGGGCTATTGGCTTAGATAAGGCACAGTGGCCCAGCATTCCAGCATTTCAGATGTTCATGACAATGTTTTAATATTTACTTAAAATCAGAAGGAAGACATAATTATGAATATATAAAAATGTCACTTAGCAAATTATATTCATTTTATACCAACATGGTTATAAAATGTAATTACCGTTATTTTTAAGGGACTCAGGAAGGCAAAATCCAAGTGAACCACTTACCAGATAAGGAGCAAAAGTCATAATTTGGCCCTGCAAACATGTGAGCTGAAATTCAGTGAGCAAAGAAAAACCTTAGAAAGAAGTAAAGGATGTTCAGAACTCTAAGGTCATATATTTGGGAAAAAATCTCTCTCTCTCTCGTCTCTTTCATTTTTTTCCTTCTTTTTCTTGTGGTACTGGGTATTGAATTCAGAGTCACTCTATCACAGAGCTACATCCCCAACCCTTTATATTTTTTTTTTTTTATTTTGAGATAGGGACTCCCTAAATTGCTAAAGCTGGTCTTGAACTTGTGATCCTCCAGCTTCAGCCTTCTGAGTTGCTGGGATTACAGGTGGACACCCCCGCATCCAGCAAAAATTGCCCTTATAAGTGAGGACAAAGAAGTTCCGACTCCCTACCCACTTCCCTACTCCCACCCCAGCAACAATGCAACTCATAAAACACTTTATGCACCTTCACATTAATTATGCCTATGGGACCCACTCACTCACTTGTATGCAACATCAAAGATCACCCAAATTCTTTGGCATTCACATTTCTATCATTTGCTCCTCGCAAACTTCTCCTCACCAAGAGCCTAGTCCATTGATGGTGCTTTAAACTGTTGAAAGAAAATATCTATTTCCTCTATGTTTTGAGCTCGTGAATCATAAATTTCAAAGAATGGAATTTTCATGCTGTGTTCTATAACCCATACATCTATCCTTATGAAATATTAAGATCAATGAAGAACAGTTCCTATCACTGAAATATTTAAATGAGTAAAATAGAAAAGGAACCATTTCTTCCTCTTATTTTGCACTAAACCCAGTTCCTTGGGGTTTATAAATACACTTTATCAAATCCCTCTGTGCAAGTAGTCCTGAGTGTTCCCCCACCACCCCTGCACCATGAGAGAATGAATAAATGAATATCTAACAGGGCCCACACAATACCCACGAGATAATCGGCATTCTGAAAGTGTCTGAAGATATCATGTATGATAGACACCAGAGAGTGACCCTGTGCATATTACTCCTGAATTACTGGTTGGCAGAAAGGACTGAGCAACACAAACAGATTGGAAAAGGACGCAACAGATAAATTCAGAAAACCAGATCAGCATGATTAGTAGATGTCAGAAATGATACTTTGCTATCCCTTCTGATTTATGCAGGACAGAGTTTCTGATTTCCTTTGTTTTTCAATTCCAATATATTCTGTAGTTATTCACTACAAATGGCCACACTGTTTACTGAAGGCTGATGTAAAGTTGTTGAAGGAAGAAGGGACATAAGCAATGTCCAACCCCAGAGGCCCAGTCCCCAACCCCTTTGGAGTTCCAGCCTCCCAGAGAGTAAAGACAAAGGTTGATCTCCAAATTGAGTTCCTGCAAGGCCAGCTTACAGAGGCCTCACAATCAAAGAGGACACCGAAGGAGCCTGCCAATGACAGACAGCCACACTGAAAATAACTATTCAGATCCCCGAACACAGCAAAGCTATGAGAATGGTCTTATGAGCAAGGTCTGCTTTAATAGAAACATAAGTGTTATGCATTGCAGTCTGTTATAAATTGGTTGTAATTTTCTCCTGACAGTTTCTGAATTAAACTAGTTAGTATACAAAATAATAATAACAATAATAATAACAAATGCCACAAAGCAAAAAGCAAACTCAGTGTCTGAAGGTTAATGATTGCTCATGAAAGCCACAGAAATAAATTATCTGCCTAGGGACACTGTCACATGATCAGCACAAAAGCTGTAGCAGCCAAAAATGTTTATGTAGAGGAAAAAAACACTGTCAGCGTCACAGCACCCTTCCCCCCACAGCTAAATTCCAGTCCCGAGCAGCCAGCTGCTCCTGACTGCTTACATTAAACTAATTTGTGCTGCTACATTGCAGCTGCTTAATTTTTAGTCTGAACTTTATCACCAATAAGTGTTACAATAACAAGCGATATGATGGTATCTCTGAAGAAATATCCATCAACCTCCAAACAATGACAGCCTCACTAGAGTGGATTGCAGAAAAACAAATTTTCAAAAAAAGAAGAAGAAGAAGAGGAGGAGGAGGAGGAGGAAAGAAAGAAAAGAAAGAAAATTACCCCGCACTGCCTCTTTAAAATGGGGGGGGAGGGGCGAACTTTTAGTGGGAAAGCCTTTAAAATGCTGCTTTGTTCCAAAGGCCATTCTGCAATGATGAAGGGGATGATTGAAAAGGTTAGCGAGCAGGGGAAGAGTTAACAAGTAAGATGTGCTTTTGCTAAGAGGGGGTGATTTGCAAGGTGAGAGCTTAAGACGGGAGAAGGCAATTTCCTCGCAACAATGCAATCGGTGCTTACTGTATTCCAAACGTTTTGCGAACCCAAACTGCAGCCTGGGCGGTAATTCCCGAGTTGCTCCAAACGTTGTTCTTTGGCCAGCCTGGCATGGGAGCTTACAATATTAGTTGTTGTTCCCATGTTTTCCTGTGTTATTTTCCTAGCCCAGTGTGAATGCACAAACTCTTCTTTGGGCAGAAAACAGACACTGGCCTGAACTGGTTTAAATTCCTGCCAAATATGCAGGCCCTGTTTTTGCTACATTTTGGAATTTGGCTGAGACCATATGTCAGGCATTTATTTGTACTCAAAACTAGAATAGAGACCTAACAACTTTAAAAAAAGAACACATTTTTTAAAAGGCATTCGGAATGCCCTGAAACTTTTCCATTATTAATGAATCAGTATATGACTAATGTTTTTAGTTGAGATATCTCCTTACACACTATCCTGTTTACTGCCGAGGACAGTTCAACTTTACCTTGCTCAGTAATTACAAAAACAATTCCTTTGAAAGCAGGGGAAGAACACCCGTGTCAGCTATTTACTGCATTTTTTAAATTCTGTGGTTTTCAGAATTAAGGTTCAAAGTGAGTGTTATTAATGTTGAGTAATAAAGTAGTTTTTCTTGCACAGAGATATCTTAAATTTAAAAAGAAATGTTTACCCTGGAATGATTTTCTCAGGGCGGGAAGGGGGAGAGGGAGGGGAGGTGGAGATTTAGACCCACCCTTGTTTTTTCAACTTGACACCTTCACACCTCATGGTCACAGTCCAGGTCCTAGCAGTATTTTCTTTTTTCAGACAGCTGGTAAATCATGCTGCAGGACTGAGTCAGGGCGCCATGGGGCATGGCCCTGTTTCTGTGGGCTTCCGTTGAGGACCCTTGACTGCGGCACTGTGATTGTGTTTGCAAGGGCCCTCCACGGGACAATCCCAGGGGAAGTGGATGCGGACTCCCTAAAGCCCATCAGGATTACTCTCCCCAGTGCCAAATGGGTCACTGTTGCACAATGAAGGGCTTTCTCTTCACCGAGCTCAGCGTGATGCCTCCTCTGCTGTTGGCCAGGGTTTAAGACTGCTGGGAACTCAGACAGAAAGCATCCTCGGGCCTGGAGGTGTGGCAGGGTGTAACTGGAGGGAGAGCAACTTTTTAAAAGGCACCCAACCTAGGCAGGCAGGGCAGGGATCTGGATAAAAGGGCAGCAGCAGGGAGGGTCTCTGAAAAGCAGCTCACTTTTCTTAAGGGATAGAATGGGCAACTGCGTCTGGTTGACCTTGAACAGAGACCTTACATTTGGAGGCCAGAGGTCCTGTCAAAACTTCAATTGTGAAATTGAGAATTAATTGATGGGATGTATCAGTCTATCTTGTCTGTTTCTTCAAAGCTGGACTAAACTGGTCTGACTGGGACATTTGAAGGCCAGTGAATAAGATCAGAGGATTGTGTGAAAGCAGGTAAAAAGAGCAGAGGGTTGGTGCGGTCCAGTGACTCTCAGCACACAGGAAGCACACAGATGAGCTCAGAAGAGCTCAGTAGGTGTGTGGAGAGTCTTCACCCTCCGAAAGATGACAGAAAGGACGCGCTACAGGCCAGGAATGATCTCACAGGGTTGAGCAGTTTGTATTGGCTACTTTCCTGAAAATCTCTAGAAACAAAGCCTTTTCAACATGGCCTTTTCCAGAACAGCATCAAATCAGAGTCGACTGCAAATCCTGAATAAGGATCATAATTCAGGAAAGTGGTTCTTTTGACCCTTGGGGGCTTCATAAGCAGCAAAGCACTCTGGTCTCAGGTTCCTTCATCACATCTCTGAACTTCCTTCAACCTAGCTTTGCTTTTTAGCTAGAAACCATGCCTTTTTGACTTTTAATTGTGGGAGAAGTGGAAATAGTTAATGAGGTATGCAATGAGGTATGTTGTAATTTCCAACTCACAACATTAACGCTTGTACTCATAAGCTTGAAATGTATCATTTTTCACAAGGGCAAAGTGTGGAAAGTAATATATATGACTAAGGAGTACAAATTTTGTTTTCCATTTTTTGCCTACATATTAGAGCCTAGGCCAAGTTATAAAGTGACAAAAAAAAATACAGCTTATTTTTCTCAGTATTTTTCTTAATAAAATTATAAATCACAATTTACCTAAAATTAAAGTTACTGTTACTATCTTTATGTAAATAAATTTTAAAATACTTTTCCTCTTAAGGTCTTAAATGACCTTATAGCTTATCAAAAGAGTAATGTAGATGAAAGTGTTTTTAGAAACTGTGGTTGCTACTTAAATATAAATATTTACATTACTATTACATCCATCTTCAAGTTTTAACCAGCCATCCACTTTATCTTTCATCTACAACTTAGTAAAGAAAGGTATATGTGAAGAAAGGTTGCAAACTAATCTTCCAAGAACCAAAACTAAAAGACAAGAGTCTTATCACAAGTCTTCACTGGACCAGAATTTATTGTGTGTTTACTGTGTGTGCAGAGTGAGGGGGCCACTCTGATGCCACGTGACTTAAGAAAAGAATAACTTCTTCCTGCTCAAATTATGTATCTCCACCAATGTAAAATCCTATCCCCATTCAAATGCCAAGAATCAGACAACCCAACAAGAAGACAATGTCACTGCCATCACTCAGCTGGCATGCATTTGAGTATACTAAATCCAAAGTGTTCAATGACAGGGAAGGTTTGGATAGACAGCACCATAAACAGAGACAACCACTTGCCAGGCACACCTGACACTATGTGTAGACCCCATGATACCTTTAAGTGCCCGTGAAAATATTTTAATTTCTTTTAAAATCAGAAAAAAGGAGAGCTTTTTGATCAAAGAAAATATTTTATATATAATATTAATATATTCCTCTTTATTCAATACAATCATAAAATATAATTTTTGCTGCTTTTTAATAGAAGAAAGAACCCCCGAGGGCAAAAAGTTCCTGCATTAGTTTCCTATTATTGCTATAATAAGTTACCACAAAGTTGGTGACTTCAATATCATGTAGTCACGGTAGTCAGAAGTCCAAAATGGGTCTTTTAAGACCAGAATCAAGGTGTGGACAAGGTGTGTGCCTATCCCCCGACATGGAGTGAGAGTTGGGGTTATTCATCCTGTTAAAGGACAGAGCACTGAAGATGTCCCCTTCCTTAGCCCTCTATGTCCTCTTCCCCATACTACTTATTTCCTTATTGGAGTTAGTGACAGTCCACTTTGGAAAACTCAGTTTCTGCACCATGTGATGGAAGACCATGAAGAATGCCCCCCCTGACCACTGCACCTGAACACACAAGGACCCCACACCTCATTCCCTTCAGAATAAGTTTTCTAAGCTGATACTAGTGGCCACAGGCACATGGGACAGGATCGTCAAGATACCTGCACTCTGTAGGTTGGATGCTGTCTAGAGATTGACTCTTGTTCCAACCCTCATTCTCTGAGGTCACAGCAGTATGTATCATCTTGAGGTTACCATCGAGAATCTGATGGACAAATTATCAGGATTGAAATTGAGATTACAAGAAGAAAGTAGAAGGTAGGTATTCCTGGAACTGTACAGTCGGGAAAGTGAGGTTAATGAATAAAAATTTGAGTTGCACAATGATCCAATGGATTTCATCTTGCCAGGGAAGACAATTGAGCCAGGGGGACCCACAGTTTCCTCACTACGAGGGAATTTTCTCTCCATAATATTAAGCACTTGATTCACATCTTCTCATTTTTCCTTTACAAACCCAGACACAGCTTCAGAGATAAGTCCCCAGATATTTCACTTTTATCTGATATTTGGCACATAAAGACAAATTTGCAGTCTGCAGTTCAAACTAAACAATGGTCTGGGACACTTTCACGATTGAAGGTTATAATTTCAACTCCCTGGTAATCCATTCCTCTGTATTACCATCTATAAAATGGATATAGCAATAATAAACCAAGTCATGAAATTATTTATGAGGATTAACCACTGACGGGATTATATGGCACATTACACATAAAATCCTGAGTAGTCCAAGCAATAAAAAGTAACATTTCCCAGTGACATCTCCATGAAATTCTGAACAAGTACAAACTTTCCACAGAGATGCCTAACCCACGCCACTGTGCAGACAGACATGAAGTGTGGACTCAAGAGAAAGAGAAACGGAACTAAAGCTGAATTTGAAAACTAGAGTTTTATCACAAAAAATACACCTAATACACTTCATCTTTTTCACTGTTTACTGTTTTACTTACCAACACAAAGAAAAAAAATTATTTAAAGACAGGTCTACTAAACACTTGCTGAGTTTTTGGGTGAAAGATTCACCCCAAAAATGTCAACGTTATCAAAAAAATTTGCCAAGGGAAACTCTGAGGGGTTTATACTGCCATTTAATCAAGTTTCTGTTTGTTGTTTGTTTGTGTTTTGGGTGCTGGGAATTGAACCTAGAGTCTTGTGCCTACTAAGCATTGCGCTCTACCCCTGAGCTACATCTCCAACCCCAGTTGAGATTTTGATAATTTGCACTATTTATAAATGTCTTTATTCTCTATGGCCTAAAAATAGGATGCATAATTGTGGTAGACAATTTAATAAATGAGAGAAAACTAACAATATCATTGTAAAATACTTATAGCATCCCTGACTGAAGAGAATTGAAATAGGAGAATGTAGCTAATGAAGATCATAGTTAACTGAATTTTTGGGCAGTTTTAATTTAGATGGTTAAAAATTCTCTACCCTTGATGTGTAATCTATATGAAGTCTAGGTTTTAAAAAGGAGAAAAGGCCAAGTCAGGAAGATCAGTGTATTATAGAGGATTTCTGCAAAGAAATTATATAATAATACTTTGGAAAAAAAAGACTTAAGTGAAATTGAAATAATGACATCCTGAACATTGTTTGGCCACAAACCGTAGAAATTTCTCTCTTGGAATGCCTTCCACCTCATCACTGCAAAGCAAGATAGGGACCAGAACAAACTCTCAACGGCAGAGAACTACATCCAACCAACAACAGCAGAGAAAAGAAAAGAAACCATGATGTGGGGTGTTATATTATTCCAAAAATATTCTTTGACATTCCCTAGGTTTTAATTTTTTTTTTTTTTTTTTTTTTTTTTT
>JAJEJO010000148.1:15576-25584 GCA_020662805.1 Glaucomys volans | reverse complement strand
TTTTTTTTTTGCTACTGTACTTGCCCAACCATGCTGGGGAGTTATGCTATTTTAGACATGAGTTAACAGGTCTGTTACATACACACATTTCCACATTCCAAAGAGGCCTATTATATTCTTTTGCTCCCTACCCCACCCTTGCCACACTCGGGCGCGCACACACACACCACACTCTCTCCTCCACCCACACAGCACCCTCCCTCTCCATTCATTTTTCCTGTTGTTTAACACTTCACAATTACTGAATGTTTCCAAGACCATGCAAACCCACATGCACCAGACAACTTTCCTACCATGTGACATGGTTGATTCTGCAAAATGCCTCTAGCCAGAAAGCAGGTACAACAGAATGAATGACAAGAAAAAGGAAGAATTTTGACTCAATTGGTAATGAGAGGGTGGGAATAGATAGACCTCAAGGAATCTTATAGTCCGTGATACTCACCATGCAATCCATGGGCCCACAGCATCAGTTGGGATCCTCTCAGAAATGCAGAATTGCAGGGTCCACTTTGCATCAGACCAGATGTCCATAATTTCAATATTTATATCCAAGGGGAAGGAGACGCCCAACTTCCCTTGGCACATATTCAGAGAACTATTAGCCTAAGCAATCTCACCCTTCACTCATCATCCCTCCCATGATTTACTAGGACGCCATTACTCTACCCACTGACTCTCTTTCTCTCACCTTCCCAGCAGAGGAAGAGAACTACAGTCAAATGGTAGGTTTTGGAACAAAGATCTAAGGCCCCAATACCCTCTACCCACTTAGATACTACATACGCATTGGGTGCTTCATCCTCCACTGCTCCCAGTGGAGGCGACTTACAGAGAAGGAAAAAGGTGAGACTAGTGTTACCCACTCCAGAGACACTTTCACACACCTCCAAGAAATTACTGGACCTATATTATTTGTGAAAGAGGATGAAAATTCATTTCTTCCTTTTCACGTCAGGAAGTTGTGCTGAAAGACAAACAGGGTAGACGGGGAGCTTCTTTATAAGGACAGTCTTGCCCTAGCTACAGTGGTGGAGAGTTATGTTTTGGCAACATGTAAGGATTCAAGGGAAAGGGTCTCCTAGGAGTTGGAAATAATGGAAAAACAAGTGAAGGATCAGAGGGAAATTATGCAAATTGGCCTTAATAGAGAGATAATTCTCTATGGAAGAATAAGTCAACTTGAAAGGGGTTCATTGCCATGGAAGGAGCATAAGGGAAGAATCTCAGAAGTAAACGTGTCAGGGCCCATTCAAGCACTCTGGGGAAGGCCCTCTCCCCCACGACACTTTGAGATTCAGCATTTCTAGTTCCATTAAAGACTCATTCTTCTGGTAGAGGCAGAACATGTGGCCACAGACTTTATTGGCAAGATCATTCTTATGATTCGGATATTTTGAGTCAACTTAACCTGAAGCCATGATACATCCAATTCATCTAAATCCTACTTTTCAGATTCCACCATACAAAAAAAAAAAAAAGAGAGATGAATTATTATTTTACTTTCTGTAAAACTTGATTACAGCAAGTAAAGGGCTAATCTTGCAGGTTCCAGTATTTTGGTGTTTAATGCCATAACTTCTTATGGTGAATGAATTAGTTGCCTTCCTAATTACACATCAATCTTAAATCTGGGCTAATTGGAATGTACCCTGAGTAAGGGACACCTACCCAAGTCAATGACAAATCAGGTTCTTGGGTAGACTAGCCTGGGAGTTATAGACAGTTCATGATAAATTAATCATGGCCCAAATGTCAACTCTAACAAACTTGTCCAGAAATAGTCCTGGGTCTTTCACTTACGGTAACAACAATGGGATCACAATTAATCTCCAAAGTCAAAGGTTTGTGAAACTTTTAGGACTCTTCAGAGATATTTACTCACTACCTCATACAGTACTGGGAATACCATGGGGATATCACAGAGAAATCATAAAAGTCGTCATGAGGGAACTCACCTACCTCTTTTTCAACAAACGCTTTCTGTATTTCTCCTGTGTTCCTGGCACTGTGAATAATGTTGGGAACCCATAATGGGAAATGGACAATCTAGAATCCACAATACAATGTGCTACTGTTAGAAACAAGTGAGAAATGTAGTGTACATAGGAAAAGAGGTACCCAAGCCTTCCTGGAGGCTTCAGGGCAGTTTTCTAAGCAAAAATTGTATTTGAGCTGAAATTTGGGGGAGGGAGGAGAAGAAATTGACCAAGTAGGTAATCTGGGAAGAGAATCTGACTGATGTATAAAATAAAATGGTAGAAGTCATAAAATAGTAAAATACAAATAGTAGAAAAAATAGTAAAAAAAAAAATGGCAAAGAAAGGACAAAACTGTGACTCTTCTGGTAACTAAGAGAGGGCAAGAATAAATCCTATGACTCTTTCCACTAAAATATGATCTGTGGACCAGAAGCATCAGTTGGGATCTTATTAGAAATAGACTCTCGGACATTATCTGAATCAGAATCTGCCTTTTAGCATATTTGGAGAACTACATGTATTTCTATATAGTTAAATGTAAAGCCATTAAGGAATGGCAAGAGACCCAAATAAGGTAGCACTACATAGTCAAGTGTTTTATTTGCCATACAAAATAGAAAGTTTAGGAAATTGAGACTGGAGAGATAGTGCGTATTCAACATGTCTCAAATAGCAGGGTGGAAAATATGGATTAGATCTAAGACAAATTCACTAGTTAAGGCAGAAAACAAACAAAAGGTCTAAACTAACACAAGGGCAGTATCAGTAGGAGATAGAAACTGAGAGGTTTTTGAAGAGGCAGACAGGACAAGAACTGAAAGCTGATTGGTCTGAGGAGTAAGGGAGAATAAGGAGAAGACTATCTTTCTCAAGCATCCGACTTGGGATACCTAGTTGGATGATGCTGTCATTCCTACAGATGAACAAAATAGGAAGGAAAGATAGGTTTGGGAGGCTCAATGATCCTTTCTAGACCTGTTAGGAGCTTTGTAATAAGTATATGGAAATACCTACTAGGAGTTGTACATTTGAACCCAAGCTAAGAAGAGAGTAAAAACTTACAGATCTGGAAGTTATCAACATGGAGGATAATTGATGCCATGGACAAAGATTGTTTTCCAATGAGATTGTGTAAAGTGAGAAGAGAATGCCTCTTCTGTTATTTCTCCACAAGTCCCCTTGTCCTTCCCTCCCTGTCCCACCATAAAATTTCAGAACATTGTTGTCATCACTGGTGAAGTACAAAATTCTGGAATATTTCGTGACACTTCTAATCATCTCCAATATACATCTGTCCAAAATTTCACTGCATTATGGTTCTACTTTGGACCAAATGATTGCACATGAATCTGATTTTAAAATGCACAGTAATGATTTCTAAAAATCAACTTATTCCCCATCCTAAGAATTATTTGCATTTTATAAGGTCATTTACCTGGTACCTGTATTTAGTGCAATTCACCAAAGGATATGTAATTCACTGGTGATTTCCAACACAATGACACCAAAACCAGGCAAACTTGGGAAAGAAATAAACATTGCATCAAACCTCCTACCATTACAGAATACAAAGCTACCAATTCTTTTTCTCCTCTCCCTCAAAACAAAAGGCTGTTACAACCAAGAATGAAGTGATATATGATCTCTAGGGGTTGTCTATAAAATAATCCAGTAGAGCTCACAGAGACAGAAAAGGGAAATTGAAGGAATTATGTATAGAAATGAGACTAGTTATGAGTTGATCAGTGCTAAAACTGGATTAGCAGTACTAGTAGTTACTTATGTGTATGTTTGAAATTTCCCCAATCTTTAAAAAATATCAGTTTGAACATTGGATCTAAATTCTTGCTCTGGAGAAGTCATATTTCTAAGGACAGGGCAGGACACAAAGTAAATAACTGTTTTATCTTTGGATTTGCCAATAGTCTCAAACTATAACTCTTTGCTTAAGGCATTTTTGTCATTCCAATTAATCTAACATCATTCAACACACTCATTAACACTATACTTACACCATCTTCCAAATCATAATTAATAGAAATAAGACCAAGTATTTTATGGTGGTATAAATCATTGGGAAAACCTTCTCAATTATATAGTTGATGAAAAGCAATAAATGATAATAATTCTGCAAATTCACCTCAAGATGATCCTCAACAGATCCATAAGGTTCGTTCATTTCATTTAAATTCCTACACATCATATTGCAATGCCTCTAATATTTCAAAACCCAAAGTCTAAAAGAGAAAGTAAAGTGATTGTTATATCTAATTTGGCTTACAATTTATTGGGGCAGGGAATTGTTCACAAGAAAACCTTATAAATAATAGTCTCAAAGTCTTTCTCTTGGTTTGCTAGTTAGAAATAAATCAGAAAAAAATTTAATATTTAATTTTTTAGCAAAAATACAAAAATTCCTAATTTTACTGGGTGCATGCCTGTCATCCCAGCAGCTCCAGAGGCTTAGGCAAAGAGGATCATGAGTTCAAAACCAGCCTCAGCAACAGCAAGACTGGCAAGGTACTAAGCAACTCAATGAGACCCTTTCTCTAAATAAAATACAAAATAGGGCTGGGAATATGGCTCAGTGGTTGAGTGCCCTGAGTTCAATCCCTGGACAAAAAAAAAAAAAAAATTTAATTTAAAAAAAAATTGCTAACCTCAAGTAAGCAAATAAATGTTTATTTTTCATACCATATGTTGCTGAAATAATACAGGAATAAAGAATTAATCATTTGATTGATGATGCATTGATACAAAAAGAATTCCTGAGTCTGAAAAGGTTGAGAAAATGCTATGCGTCAATCCATGCTGATATTCCTGTGCAAATATACCTGAATAAATGCAACATAAAATTAATATTTCTAAGTATACCTAAAATATTTTATGTGAAATTTGACAGCTGCATGAATAAAGCATTGCTTCCTCCATTAAACTCTTTGTTCAGGTTTTTCACCTGTTTACTCTCAAAACCGTTCCTCATTGTTCCTCTGGATCTACACCATGTGTCATGGGGCAAATTCTGTAAACTACATTTCCCAGGATCCCTTTCACACTAACTTCCTGTTAAGTTTGGCCAATGGAAGGCACTAGTGGGAGATTTGAGGGTGGGAAATCAGAAGCCAGAGTGTTTCTTTCTTTCTACTTTGGATAGTGTCTGTATCTCCTTCTTACACTACTTCTGGCAGAGAGACTCTCCCTTTGTCATTCTAGCCCCCTCCCTTGTGTCTCTGGAAGTGGTCCCAGTTCCTACCCAGTGGTCCTGGCCTCAGGGCTCTGGTAACACTGCCTCCTCCCTGGGTTCCTCCAGTCCCACAGAAGATAGAGGCTTCCTACTATTGTTAATGGCTGGGTTGCCTTCCTTCCCCCGAGGGTTTTTAAGCTTGCCCTAGCCTTTGCAATGATTTACTCATATAAATGTGCTCACAAAAATACATCTAATGTAGTCTGTTTTCCTGACTGGGCCCTAATAGTCTCCTTCTCTTCAATTTTTCAATTTTATAGTATTTTTTAAAGCTATTTTGCATGTCGGCATAATTTTTACCCTTACAAGATGATTCTACTTATTATTTATAATCAATTGCTTCTTAAACACTTGGAAACATTCTTCTCAGCAATCTCTTATTTCACTGAGTACTGATGAATGTTTCCAGACATTTTGAAGGGTTTTTTATTTTAAAAATTGGTGTGTCGTTTTGTTTTGCCTAGACAGTTGACAATTGCATATTAATTTCATACCATATGTGAAATACTAAAAATAGATTTTTTTAAATATGCATTTTTCAGAAGAAAAACTTTCTATCTGGCTATAAAATGTTGGGCACACTTGTTGAAAAAGACCATGGGAGATTAATAAATATTTATTTTCATTATTACAACTATATATATACCTTTACTTATTTGTGTAATAGATGTGTTCCTGAAAAGCCTAATGTAAAGCAAGTTAATTTTTTTATTAAGTAAACAAATATGTGAACAATATAGAGGCGTATAGCATTGATGTTCACCATTTTACATCCTTGTCCTTCAATTCTCTTCCAGCTTTGCTAGTTATACTCCCCAGAGGTGAGTACTATTAACAATTTGATGTATATTCTTCTACACACTTTTTAATACATATATGAGCTCATTCACTCATTCAGCAAACTTTTACGAATGTGTACCATAAACCATGCACTTTCTAGACACTGGAGAAATAGCAGCTGGTAAAGGAGACCAAGCCACTTCATGGCCTATATTCTAACAGGGGAGATGAGAAAAAATAATAAACACATGAATACACAGTATGCAGATACTGTGTACTGTGTAGACACAGGGTGATAGAAGCTAAGAAGGAAATAAGGCAGAATAATCAAGATGAAGAGATAGAGGCTTTCTAGTGCAGTGACTTCTCATGAACATGTTGCTCCACAGGTTCTAAGAGGTTTTCTTTTAGATACAAATGTTTGAATGGTTGACATTCACCTGCTTTAGTTTTTTAGTATAGGAAATGGTCTACATAAACTCTTAAAGTTCCTTTCTGTCTTCCCCTTGTTATCAACAACTACAAAATTAACCACACTATCAAAAAGTCTATCTTTTAGAAATTGGTTCAAAATGTAAAATTTATAAAAATTTAAGTTTCACAGCCCATCTCCTGCATTATCTTACCATGCAAACAGATTCCTTCCCTGTTGCCCAATTCACCAGCCACACAAATTATTGACATACATCACATAGGCCTTCAATGTGGAAAAATCAATAATGTATTTTATACCAGAAAAGCTATGTAAATCCTCTAACAGTTTCACTACACCCTTCCCAGATGCTCAGAGTGCCCAACACACCCAGAATTTCCTGCATAACCTGGCCACAAATTAGTGACAGGGGTCAGCACCTGAGTCAAGAGCAACTGGCTCTAGACTGGTCATCAGCTCATGTAGACACCAGCACCAAACCTGAGCCCTGAGCCAGTTACCCTAAACCAGGTCCCATAAGATACTATCTCATGAGGAATATAAATCTGAGACTTGTACAAATAGCAGCAAACACAGAGCAACTACAGAAAGTGATCAGTGAAGGTCATGAAGCAGTAGAAGTGGAGTTTAATAAGAATCCCATGCTATGTGCTATGGAGAAGGAAAGTGGGGGACAATGGTACTATTCAGGAGAAGCAAGAATGATCTCCTTGGAGAGATGGCATTGAGTTACCAGGTGTTCTGCCAGCCTCCTGACAATCACTGTCCCCCAAAGGCCAGGAACTTTCTGGCCTGTGTGTGAGCTGAACCAGTCTTAGGTCCTCACTTCTCCAGGGTTTAACCTTACTTGAAAGTGTATTTGCTGAAGTCACTTGACCTTATAACTTTATAACTTTATAATTACAAAGCATAATTAAAACTGCATTTAAGGAAACTAGCCAATATCATTTATGCAACAACAAATTGACCTTCTTGGCCTGAGTGGTGAGGCCATTTATGGATAACACATCCTAAAGACCTACTGTATGCAGAGCACTTCAGCAAATATAAATGATATGGGGACATCATGACTCAACAACAGGGAAGCTAATGAACATTAATGTTCAGGATAAGGTTTTACAGGAAGTTTAGGATGAAGAGCAGCATCACTGCGCTGTAGTCATGATTAAGAACACAGACTCAGGACCTAGCCAGGGTTTGGTTCCCAGCCCTCCAGCTTAGGAGGTGCTTAACCCTGGGTATATGAATTAGTATATGTAAAATGCTTCTTGTTGTGCTAATATTTATAGCTTATGACAGTAAAAAGCATGGACTGTACAAAAACAAATATTGAGAATTATAAAAAGAAAAAAGTGGTTTCAATTATATATTTATCTTTTACACAGATCTTAGTGTTTTGCCGTGCATGAACAATCCCCAACAAGACTGTAAGTTCTAGAAGCTCAGGACCATGTTTAATTTGCATATCATTATCTCCCAGCAGCTGTAGTTTCTAGCAGATGTTCTGTAGTATTTGTTAAATTAATAAATGGATAACCTAAATCCACACCTATGTCCTATCATCAACATAGTCAACGAATATCACAGTTCTGTTCTACTTTTTTTAACTTTACATATTTCCCACATAGATTCTATTTATCTTATTATTTCATCTATATCTTGATGTATAACTTTTCTCAACAAAGGGGCAAAAGGGTTCAAACTTGCTGTGACCATATTCCTGCTTGATAAATGTTTTTTTTTTCCTTTACCTTTTCCATCTATTCTTTTGTACAATTTATTATATCTATTCTTCGATCTAGATTCCTCCAGAAACAGAGTAGGATCACCCAGTCTGCCCCTAGGTCCCTCATCAATGGGCTCTGAATCTGTACAATCAATCAACTTACCAGGACCTGTGAACATGCATGAAATTCCTCCTGGCATCCTTAGCTCTTCTTTATCATATTCTTTGCCCTGCTATAAACATAGCCAACCATCCCTTCTCTGGTCTGTGCCACAGATGTCTTCCACATCAATACCATCTGTGATCCCAATAGAAAAGATGGTTGAAATTTATTTCATCTGTTATTGGACCTATCTTTGTAGTAGGAGTAATGGAATTTGGCTTCCAAACTAATTCATCTTTACGCAGATAGCCCAAACTAACCTGCAATTAGGTAGACCCAACTGGGAGACACAAATGAATGTGGAAATAAGGTAGTTCTTTTTCAGTGAAGAAGCCTGGTCATTTTGGAAAACATTAACTCTAAGAACTAAGCTACACTGGTAGAGAATAAAATTATGGAAAAAATGCATTTTGTTGGTTGACTGGAACTGTGGAAATGAATAGTGTTTGATAATCTGAAATATGCTCTTTCTAAAGCATTAATTTTGTGGTGGAGCTGGGAGGTCACTGTTAGTTTGTTGTTATTTTAATTGTTTTTGACGTGAAGTAGAGAGAAGGAAGATATATAAGATTGTAGTCAATATATATGTAGAAGAATCAAATTTATTTTTCAAAGGAGCATCAGAATGACATTCCTATTACTCAAAATTGAAAATGTTTGATGCAGATAGTAAATTGAAATTTTTTAAGATCTTTAAGTGGTGATTTTATATTGATTAAATAAGATGTTAAGAGATTTTGAGGGGCCAAAAAGCTTAGTAATCTTCATGGATACCAAGACAATATTTTTGCAATTTCTGAATTATATTAACATCTTAATCATGTAGATAGCCCTAGAGGAAAACTTAGTCCTATTTTACTTAATTTGGCACTCTCTTTTCACACACAAGAGCATTCTTCTATTTTTCCAGCGGCCATACATGTGACTGGTGAGACACTGGACCAGAACCCATCCCATTCTCTATGGAGGACTCTGTGAGCCCACAGCCTTGCCAAGAAAACTGCCTGAGGGTGGACTACTCAAAGGGCATGGTGGACATTTACTCTGCCCAAGAAATATTTTGTTCTGAACAAAAATAAAGAAGTTTGCAAAACAAAGATTTAAAAGATAATGAAAGTTAAGATTACTTCATAAAACACTGCTAGGGTCATTTCACCAAGAAGAATTAAAAGTTCAATCTTGAGAAGTGCAAACAAGAACAAAAACTATATGCTAGTCCAGAGAGGCATGCTGTGAGTTTCGCTCCTGTCTATTGGCTGTACCACATTGCGCACGCCTAAAGCAGGATTAAGATTTCATATAAAGAAGTTTGCCAGAGTGACTTCTACAATAACAGGGCCGTCTATGGAAGGGAGTATAACATGAATTGCAAATCATCACATGCACTGTGAACGCTTAAGAAGATACTGTGAGATGCTGCAAAGGAAAAATCTGACTTCTTACAAAGATTATGATAAAAAAAGAAAGAAAAATACAAATATGTGATAAAAACAAAAATACAAATAGCATAAAAAGTCTAGGTTACACAGGCTAATTGTTATTATATGTACTTCTATCCTTGGATGACCAATAAATTAGTAAATTATGTCTATGTTCACCCTCAACACAATAGTTTATTTTTTATTTAGAACAGGGGACTTCAAAATTCTAAGAAACAATCCAAAGAATATTGTTTAAAAA
>JAJEJO010000148.1:0-15176 GCA_020662805.1 Glaucomys volans | reverse complement strand
AATATTGATTACTTAGCATCATAAAGAACACGTATTTCAAATCAAATATCTGTCCACAAAACAGTGGAGACATTCTCCTTTCTTTATTATAATTATATGGTGGGATCCGTTATACCATATTCATACACACACATAATTTGATCATTCTCATTCCTCAGCACCTTCCCCTTCCAGCCCTCCTCCCACCCTGCTGATCTGCTTGCTCTACTCTACTGATCTTCCTTCTATTCTTATGAGACACTCCTTTGAAAAAGAGCTGGGTGCAGTGATACAGGCCAGTCATCCCAGCGTCCTGAAAGACTAAGGCACGAGGATTGCTTGAGTGTAGGAGTTTGAGGCCAGCGTGGGCAACATGGTGAGACCCCCATTTCTAAAAAAAACAGGATGTCTGCATTATGAATCTTGTTCTACGCATTCCCATTAATGCAATGAGCTATAAAAAGTATAGCTGTTATTATTTGTAAGTGCTGGGGTCTACTTAAAATTTTCAAAAGAAAAATTGAAAGTTTAACATAAGAATAAAGTTTACAAACATGTTTAAAACTAAGAAAGCACGAAAAATAACTAACTTTCTGAAATAAGGCCAACAATAAAGGGACATGTAGGGATTAAAAAAGACTTTTTTCACATTTGCAATAAAAAAAGTTAAGCTTCAAAAAATAACTCAAAAAAGGGTGGGACTTAACCCCACGCCCCTCCTCTCATCCTCGCCAAATCTATAACACTTTAGACAGATAAAAGAAAACTCGAATAAAGTTTATTTACCATACTATTAGGTGGGAAACTAAGTATCATTTCTAAAAACCTACTTTTCATGAATTAATTCATAATTTTCAGTAAATTATAATAAAATCATCAGTGAAATTTCCTCAAATTTGGCAAAGTGATTGTGATAGACTCTGAGGAGGAAGGCAGATTGCATTTGGATTTTTAAAGGTAAGAAAGCATGTCTTATTGTTTAAGCTTATGGGGTGAGGATCATGCACAAGCATGTGCATAGGAAAAGCCGGGAAGAAAATGACTTCAGAAATGTTTTTCTCTAAGTGATTGAATTATGGATGGATTTGATTTTTTGGGTTGTCCTCTTATATTCGCTCAATTCTTTACAATAGCTACTTATTAATTTTAGAATCAGAGGTGATACACGTTTTTAATGAAAATGGGAGAAACGAAAGAAAGAGCTTGGACTTTGGAAGCAAAAATGAACTCCAACAAAAATGATGAGGTCGCCATGCTCCATAAAAACTGTGACGATATACTGAAAATCCACTTAGGAGGCCTTGTAAGCATAGGCTTGTTAGGAAATCTTGTGTTCAGTCCAGGCAACCACATAGTTATAATCTATTTTACTTGTTAATTATTAACTTGTTCATATATGCTTGTTAACTATTAGCCTGTTAACGACTGATTTAAAAAAAAAAAAAAGGATTTAATGTCATATGCCTAAATGTAGCACTCAAGCAGAAGAAAGGACCATAGAAGAAAAAAAGCAGCAACGTTTTCCAGAGTGGAGATGCCCTTCCAGGAGAGCATGCGGGGTTGTTGGGTCAGGAGAGTGGAGGAACGAGATGGGAAGTGGCAACCAGTGAGGACAAGTAGATTTTGTGGATTCTGTGCTGGCCGTGGGTCAAGATTCCTGAGGCTACTTACTCAATTTGCTGCCACTTTATAAGGCTTGAGGGAAGTCTCCTGCGAACTCCACACATCATTAGATGCTGCTGTCACCACACAAGCAATGTAAAACATGGCCCTTGATGTCTGGGACCTTTCAAGTTGGTTGTGGAGGCAAGATAATACATGAGCAATCTGAGAACAAGACAAAAGAATAAATGGATTAATTGCCCATATGAGAGGTTCAGAGAATCGGTGTGATAGAAGGCCATTGAAGGATAAAATCTGGGCCTGGAGTAGAAAGACTGTTCATGCCCCGGGAAACATGTTGTGACTTGTAAGTTCATCCCTCCATCCTCCATTCCTTCTTTGATGTTGCATAAGAATCACAAGTCCCACGGGCAAGCCTGTCTCTGGATTAGAAGTCAGTCCCTAGAAGTTTAGCTCATCTCTTGTACAATAGCTTTGCTTCTAATTACTTTTTTCTTTTTATCACATCAAGGATTAATCAGAGTACTTTTCTCTGCACAACCTCATGTTTCCTAAATTCACAAAGTTGATGAACCAAGCTTGATAGATCAAGATGTTTTTCTACCAAAGTGAATTTACCCAAGCTGTGACAGTATAAGGGACTTGAGAAAAAACCTTGTTCTAAACAGCTTTGAATCGCATACAAAAAAACAATGTGGGCAACGATCCAGCAGGAGAACATGCTTTTCACTAGACTACTCTTGAGATCCATGTCAACATCAGATTGCATCAAAATTTCAAAGGGAATTGAATTATTCTGTTGCCTTTGATTGGAATTCAGAGGCAAAGGGAATTCAGGGTGAGATCTGAAGAGATAAAGCCTTTGTTTTTGAAGGAATACCAGAGCCTTAAAGCGGTCAGAGATCACTTCAATAGAGAGGGGTTCAAATTACGGAGGAATTTCGCCTAACACACTCAACTGCATTGGCTCCCACAGATAAACACATAGAGCCAGTGGTAGGTTGACCTAATACGATCACAATCCAACCCATTACCCCACGTTTTCATTATGTTATATGGGAGTAAAATCTATAGAAATTGGTGCATCCATGAATTAATTTAATGATCCAGGATATTTTTGGAACATGATGCAATCTTGCTCAGAGTTTGAATTTAATCATTCCCTGGATGAAGATACTTTGTCTCACATTCTGTCCTTGTGTCAGGCAATAACACTGAACATAAAACACACTCGAAGTGCACTTCAGTTTCTTTGGTAGAATTTCTTTGACACCTGTTAAATTTTAAACAGCTCCGTGAAAAGCATTTTCTTAACTATTCAATGGGCTCTTGATTCATTTATGTACATAGAAATGTTCTGAAAGCTTAAAATTGAAAGTACTCTCCAGTACTCACCAAAATTTTTCTCTGGCCTTCATTCTCATCCTTCTTGTCACAGGCTACTCTTAAGTAGTTGGCCTGTTTGGAATCCTCATGGGCTGGAATCATGCAGATCTGATGCTGCTGTCCTGAACTGTACTGTCAGTTATTTTGATGAGTAAATATGATTGGACCACATTGTGCTTTTATGACAAATTTCACCTGAAATTCATAGTAATTTCAGTCCAATTCTAAACAGTTGAAATCAAATCTTAAGGTTACATCCGTATTAGTGAAATTACCAGATCTTCATCTGCTCCAATATTTCAACCACGTTAGCCGCTGATGTGCATCACTGAGCAATTGTGTTCCAAAAAAAAAAAAAAAAAAAAAAAATCATAAAACCCAAATTACCAAAACAACCATCCCTCAGAAGAATAGATAGCTCACAGAGAGATCTTATGCCCATACACAATGACCTACAGTTCTCCCCAGTGGGCTGCCTTCTTCACTGTTCTGACATTGTAAAAATTATCCCCTCCTGAAATGCTCTGCTCTTCCTCACCAATGGATCCCTTCGGGAGGCACCACCTCCAGAATGTCTTCTCTGATTGAAGATCAAGGTCCTGAACAATTTCTATACCATCATGCACCATAAGTAAGCACTCCTGAAGAATCAAGAAGCTTGGATTCAAATCCTGACTTGATTGCTTGCTAACTTATTTTTTAACTTTATTTTCCTCCTGTGTGAAATAGGGATAATAATAGTGCTGGTCTTATGCAACTATTGTCAAGATTAAAGGAAGCCATGCAAGTAGAAAACAGTAGAGGAGCCTGGCATAGAATTGTGTTAAATAAAGATTAGCCCATGTATAGTCAGTCAGATCCACCAGTTTTCCTATAACATATTTAAGCTATTTATTGAGGCTAGGGATCTTTTGTTGCTATTCTGCATGTAATTTTGTATATTATTAATACATTTCTCAGAAACTCATGCAATCTAAATATGTAATCTAAATGTACTCAATAAACTGTTGAAAATGATTTTATAATGAATGGGGTCAAATTGTTATTCCAGACAAGCTCATCTCCAATTTTATCAAGAAAATGAGTGAGAATATAGGCTTTGGGACACAGAAAGCAGATTTTCCTCCCTCAGGAATACAATCTAAATTTCTTATGCCTGACTGTAAGTAACTAGATAGCCTTTATGACCAGAAAGAATGGAAGCAATTATTATTTCTAGATATTCAAGTCTATTCAGTAGCAAAAAATACAATGATTAGTCATGATAAGCTATAATCAAATAATATAGCTATTGAGATGATTTTTTAAAAATCATGGACATGCACATTTTATTTCTCCTTTGCTTTTTTATTGGCTTGGTTTTTGTCATAGAACCAAGCAAGAAAAAAATAGTAAAAGAAAATTCAGAATTTCATTGCTATGAGAACTTCAGGATCTGAGAATCTGAATTTTTTTTTCTGCAAGTAGCTGACAAATTGCAGAGTCAGAAAATTTTAAAAGCAAACAAACAAAAAACATACATAAATCTAAGTAAGATTTTTGAAAGTCCAAGGGCAGAGAGAAAAATCAAATCTTCTACAGAGAAAACCAATGAGTGACCTGAAAGAACAAAAAGCAGTTTGTCATCATATTTTGTATCAACAAGACTAAGTACTCAAGAATAATAGAGAAATGCTCTCAAGAAAAACTAAGAGAAATTAATCTTGGACCTGGAATTCTGTAATAAAACAAAATATTAATATAGAACTAGTAAAAACATAAGAACATTTTTATACCTGCAGTGATTTATAAACCTGACCTTCCAGGCATCTCTTTTTTTGTTTTAGTTGCAGGTGGACACAATACCTTTATTTTATTTTTATGTGGTGCTGAGGATCAAACCCAAGGCCTCACACATGCTAGGTGAGCCCTCTACCACTGTGCCATAATCCCAGGCATCTCTTTGCAAATAGAAAAAATTTTTAAAAGTTTTATGTTAGAGGAATTTAAAGAGGAATGTCATGGCACAGAAGGATGGAGTGACATGGTTTAATCTAAATTGGTACAATGTAGGTAAAAAGTTCAATGCAATCATTAAGAGATGAGTTACAAGAAACAAAGGAATCAGTTTTAAAGATGAGTAACAATAAAGACAATTCCAAATGATATAATCAATTAAAGAAAGTAGAAGAGGAAAGAGAAAAGTGCAGGCATGCTACCAATATAGTGGTGTTCAAGAGGGAAAGGAAGTTACAGATTCAGATTCATCCTCAATGTTGATTAAAATATATAAATTTAACTGCATTTAATAAAATTGTAAAGATGGATAACTCAGATTCACTGTGGAAAGACCCTGCGTGAGGATGGGAATGTGAAAGGTGTGGTTGGTGGCCCATCAGCAAGGAAAGTCCCTCTGCACATGCACTCCTGGGAGCCCCAACTTGAATTCTGGAAATTCAGGTACAGAAAGCTTGCATGAGTGCAAAGACAGGTGTGTGTTTACCATCGTGTCCTTCTGAATGGTTTATAAGATATTGGTTATAACACACACACACACACACACACACACACATACACACATACACACACGGCATATACGGTATATATTCATGTAACCATTAAAAAGAATTTAGTAGATTTATTAATACAGACATGGAAAGATATACTGTGATAGGAGAAATATACTAAAGAACTTCTGTGTAATGTAATTTTAATTTATGACATTTTAAAATTCAATAAGTGAGCCAGGTGCAGTGGCGCACGCCTATAATCCCAGCACTTGGGAGGCTGAGGCAGGAGGATCGCAAGTTCAAAGCCAGCCTCAGCAACTTAGCGAGGCCTTAAGCAACTCAGTGAGATCCTGACTCTAAATAAAATACAAAATAGGGCTGGGGATGTGGCTCAGTGATGGAGTGCCCCTGGGTTCAATCCCTGGTACCAAAAAAAAAAAAAAAATTCAATGTGTGTGTGCACACTTGAGTTTATAATGTATAGGGAAAAAAGGGTTGAAAGCAAAGCAAGTAGAGAAATAGAATTGGATATATATGGCAAAGAGAGACTTCAAATTTTACTGGATATAAGTGTGTATTTTGGATCTTCTCTACAAAATAATGCATTACTTTTGTAATTTTATTAACAAAATAATAAGAAAAATGACTAGATACATTGTTCTTTGCTGAGACATACCATTGCATTTTATGGTTTAAAAACTATAAAACCAACTTGTTAGAGACAAAGTGAAGAGATAGAGATTATATTTTTAGAAATAGAGTGCATATTAGATCTTATGTGACAACATCAGCAGGCAGTGAAACCTAGCTAATAGGGAAAGAAGGAGGGAAGGGAGGGAGGTTGGAAAGGAGGAAAAAATGAGCAGATGTATAGTCTCACTCAAACTAAAATGTCCTCTTTCAAGCTATGATGTGACTGCAGTTTGTTGTAGGTATATAGTCTGTGAAATGTGGTATTTGTCTCCAAATAGATTAAGGGTCTCTTCCACTACACTTTCCATCTGGACACAGCAGCTAAAAACTGCTATAGGGAGGGAGGAGCAAACACAGACAGTCAGGACAACCATTATTTTACCTTTGGGAACTGAAACTATGTTTACTCAAAAAGAAAGTTTGCAGAAGCAGCATTTTCATGTTTTGCTTCATAATGCTACACACAAAAATAATTTTCTATGGAAAACGTACATACATTGGGTGCCTATCAGTCACCCCAGAAAAAGATCCAAAGACAACAATAGTCAAAATGTTTACTAGTCTCTCTTCCCTTTACGTTTATGGAACTTGCATTCTGTGACAAGATAAAAGGGATTAAAAAGTTGGAAATGACATCACCTGGGCCCTCAAGAAGAGCAAAAGATGAAGGCACCTAAGTGGTTAATTACAGAGCAATTTAGGAATCTCTGTAATTTGTGTAAATAACACAAAGCACATTCCAACTCGGCTACTATGTGGGCTATGCAATTCTGAGCAAGTTACTTAAACTATCCATGCCTCAGTTTTCTCATTCATAAAATAGGTATTAAGATTCTACCATTTCCTAAGAATTTCCTAGGGGTCAAATAGGACAACACACAGAAAATGTAGTAATCAGTAAAAGTTAGCTACCATTATTTGGAAAGGCGACATTAGATGATTATGACTTATAGAATGGACTCTGGACTCAGGCTGCCTGGGTTTGAAACTTTATTTTAAGACCTTGAGCAAATTATTACATGGAGTCTTAGGTTCTTCCTCCAAAATCAGTAGATGATAAGAACCCCTGAGCTACTGTGCAGGCTGAATAAGATAATCCACATGAAGGACTTAGATCAGCTACTGACACAACAGAATTCCATTAATATATCAGTCATTATCAAAATGCTTCAAAAGTAAAAAAGGAAATAACAGCTAACCCTTCTTAACAGTGACAGAAAACATATAGAAGAGCCATTCATGAATCCTACAAGCCAGGATGGCGGAGGAAGGACACAGTAAACCAAAAAAACATTATGTAAAAATGCATGGGGAATTTAAAAATGACAACCACAAATAATGATAATAATAACAATGCAGCCTTGGGCTGGGGATATAGCTCAGTCGGTAGAGTGCTTGCCTTGCAAACACAAGGTCCTGGGTTCAATCCCCAGCACCACAATAATAATAATTAATAATAATAATAATAATAATAATAATGATGCAGCCTGTTTTTTTAAAAAAAAAGACATCAAAAAACTCTAGGAAATAAGAATTAGAGTTCAGCTGGGAAGTCACGAGGCAGAGAGCTTCATCAATGCATATGGAGTGAATGAAGAAATGAGAGGAGAGCAAGAGAAGGCAACATGAGCAGCCCATAAATAGATCCCCTAAGAAACAACATCAAAGGGCAGGAGGGACCAGCAAAGGAAGCCAGGAAGGAAGGTCAGAGAGGCAGGAGCCGGTGAAATAAAAGAAGGTGAGAAAGGAAAGAGTTTCAATAAGGAGGAGCTGGTCACCCGTGTCCAATGTTGCATAAATGGCAAGAAGGATGACAAGGGAAAGGAGACCACTGAGTGGGCCGATTGAGAGGATGCTGGCAAGAGAGGATTTTTAATTGAGTGATGTTTGTGGAAGCCAGAATGTAATGGGTTGAGAAATTAATGAGATGTGAAGACCCTGAGTATAGACCTCGCTCAAGAAGTTTAGTAAGTTTAAAAAAAAAAAAAAAAAAGTAAAAAGTCAGCCTACTATAGTGACACAGCAGTGACAGCAATGTCTATGGCAGTGCAACTCATAATAGCCAAGCTATGGAACCAGCCCACGTGCCCATCAATAGACGGATGGATTAAGAAAATGTGGGATAGGGCTGGTGTTGTGCCTCAGTGGTGGAACACTAGCCTGGCATACATGATGCCCTGGTTTCGATCCTCAGCACTGCATATAAATAAATACATAAATAAATGTCCATCGACAACTAAAAAAAATTCAAAAAAGAAAAAAGAAAATGTGGGATATATACACAATGGAGTTTTACTCAGTTATTAAAAAGAATGAAATTAGGGCATTTGCTGACAATTGAATGGAACTGAAGAATATCATGCCAGGTGAAATAAGTCAGACTCAGAAAATCAAAGGTGGAATGTTATAAGAAAAAGCTAGAGTAAAGGGAAAAAAGTGTAGGTAGGATATCATAAAGATATAGGGATGATCAGTGGAGCAGAAGGAAAGGAAGGAGGGATAGTAAAGGGGAGGAAGTGCAGAATGAAATCACGCTATGTGCGCGTATCAATATGCCACAGCGGATCCCACCTTCATGAGATCTATAAAGCACCTATTTATTTATTTGTCTATAAATAAATGAATGAAAAGAAGACCACAGAGTAGATTAAGGGGAAAGGGTGGGGAGAAAGAGGGGACACCAGGGACTGAAATGGAGCAAGTTAAATTCCATGCATGTGTGACCGTGTCAAAATGAACCCCACTATTATGCATAGCTATAATGCACTCAGTAAGGCATAAAGAAACATGGCGTACTGGGGGGAAAAGCATGTCTTATACAAACTAGAAGATATTAATTTTCACATGTCCAAAATTCACATTTGGTAAAAAGAGTAAATTTCCCAAGACATCCCAAAAAGCTAAAGGGAGAAAAAAAAAAGGGGGGGGAACTCAGCACTTGGTTACATGGAATTAGGGGACTAAGGTAAAGGTAGGCAAGGGGCAAAAAGTTGGGAAAGAACAACTTTAAATGATTAAAAATTGAGATTCTGAAAAAGAGGAAAGAGAAGAGAAAGAGGACGATCTTGTGGATATTTTGGAAGAGTAAAAGGCAAGTTTAGACTGCTACAAAAGAATGTGAGCAAAACAAAAAAGTGCACCCCTCCGTCCTTCAGACACAATGGGACACCATGAGCCAGAAAGTATGTCCTGATTAGAATTCTGACTGTCGGTGACACCCAGGCTTATTCGGCAGCCCCAGTGGTTTATCCCCAGCTGGAGGTACCGTCCTCTTTGACCAGATCCTCTCTTGGAACATTTGCCTAAGGCAGTCTGCCAAAAAGTACACCTGTCCTGAACAAGCCAGCAGGAAAAATGTGAGAGAAATACAGGAAGACTGCCAGGCAGTAGGAATGACTGAATTTTGGAATAAAGAATATTGGATTATTGTTTTTTCTGGAATATCTAAAAAAAATCTGCCTTGGAATGTTTCGGTCCGATCTTTGACCGTAGATCAAGTGTTTTTAGAAAACAAGTCAGTGTGTGCTGTGTGGTTGTCAATTCCCACACCTGCAGAATAAGGACGGGAGGTTAATCCTTCCGCCTCTGCTGTTACCAGTCATTTTCATGAGAATATGTGTCCCTTGTTCAAGCTGAGGTCCTATCTTCTTTACCATATTGTTAACCCCAATTTTTGTTTTGGTTTCCTTCTTTCTTCGAAGAGAAGTTAGAAAATGTGTCAAAAGATAAGACAGTTGGAGGACACCCTGGGCGAGGCCAGTTCTTATCCAATGGCGGGCTTTTATGTGGAAAACAGCCTTCAACCACGCTGAGCCGACTGGTCTGAAATGAACATTTTGATGAAATGTTCTGTAAGAAGAACTGGTTCTTACACGAAGAAATGAACGCCTGCACCCTAGTGCAATAGTCAATTCCCTCCCAAAACATTTCTTATGGTTACGTAAACAGCCTAAGTGGGTTTGTTAGAGATGATTACTAATATTCTCTTAACCTAGTGACTTGGGAAGGATAAATGGAGATGGGAATTATTAAGAGCAGAGAGACAGGCAGTGGAGGAAGGGACAGTTTACATTCAAAAACCAACTGTATTTTTTATTGAACAGAGACTAAGCAATTGCTTTTATATCTGGTTTCTGTTCCTAATTCTATTATTCTGGTCACTAAGTGTACAGATGATTTCTCAGGGTCTCTGAGTACTGTTATGTGTATATGTGTCTATATATTTGGGGGGTGGGGGGCCACTGGGAACTTAATCCAGAGCGCTCTACCACTGATCTACATTCCCAGCCATTCTTAATTTTTATTTTGAGACAGGCTGTAGCTGACCTCAAATTTGCAATCCTCCTGGCTCAGCCTCCCAAGTGACTTCCAAGTAGCTCACTTCGTACCACACTTAGTTCAAAATACCTTGAAAGTAATTGTGGACAAAAACACATTTCTAAGTTATAATCGCATTTAAATTGTAAATACATAAATTTTCAGATGTCAGGGCATTTTTCCTTTTAGTACGTTCTCCACCTAATCTCATCACATTTTAATTTACTGGCTTTTTTTAATAGAACTAGGACAAAGGATTTTGCTCTGGATCAAACTGATTTGCAAAGGAATATAAGGACTTATCTAGGAACTCACAAAATGGCAAAGTAGATCTGATTTCCGAGTCGGTCGGATGGCAGATGTATGTGTTTCTGGTTTGAAATGCCACGAGACTTGGTGTTTCAAACTGGAGGTACAGGATGAAGTCTCCAGGTTAAAAAGGGTCCCGCAGGATATGCCATGTCTGCAGCTCTTTAAGCACCTGGTAAACTCAGGGATTGGCACTATTCATGATCAAAGTTCACTTGGAGTTCCAAGTTCCACCCTTTCAGGAAAAATTTCATGTTTAACAAGCACTACAGGTTAAAAAACAAGAGAGGAACGGAGAACAAAACCAATCAGAAAGAGAGCATTGCTCTAAGAAACCCACAGAATTTTAAATTCTGGTCAAGATCCTATTGTTTGTTTTGCCTCTGACCTGCTAGGAGACCTTTAGCCACCAGCCCAACAGCTTGGTGACTTAGTTTACCTCTCCATGAAAACATTTGCCTACTCCTTGAGGTTGTGAAATAAAAAGTCCGCAGGGTTTTATGAACTCCCATGTTTGCATAATCTTTTCTCTAGCATTTAGTTTGTTGAGCTAATCCAGATGGGGACAAGTAGCAAAACAGAATTCAAATGAACCAGGTGGAAGCAAGTCACCCTTATTGTGTTATGAAGAAGGCTGCACCATCTAAGTGATATTAGCAAAGAATAGCAGCTTGCACCAGTTTTCTGAACCACTGCAGTTTTTGGTGGGAATCTTTGTTATTCTTGTTGAGTGAATCCTTACCAGAAGACCCTTGGGAGAATAAATGTGAGACAAAGCAGATTTCATCTTTACTTTTTCTTATATTCTGATTAGGGGAAATAGTTCGAATCCAAAAGGATGTCACTGAGTGCAAACACAACCCTGGAACTGGGCCCGCTGGGCGTGAATCTCAGGGGCTATTAATCTACAACCTTCAATTTGTAAATATGCAGGAGACTGAGTCAGTAGAAAAAAAAATAATTTTCAACATCTGTGGTATTCTTTCTGTTCCAGATTAATTACACTGCTTGTTTGTTGATACTGACCAGAATTTTCAATCCTCTGATGCTATGCTTGGAACACCATAAGTATTTTTCGACGTGTTTATCACTTATGTCCCATGCAACTTTATCTCTGTCGCAGTCTGTCTTTCTTCATTTATTTTGGGTCCTAATTTTGTCCTTGGGCTTGCTTGCCTTAGATTTCTTGGTTTTCCTTTGATACTGAGTGAGGTGTGGTTCTTTCTCATCAGTATTTATTTTACTTTTGAGATACCTTCTTAATACATAATCCCTGCACACACACATCATTCAATCAAAATGATGATATAAATGAAAATCCAAACGTGCTGTTTAATCAGCTAGAGAGGTTGATAATTATTTCCAATCAGCTAGGATTGCTCTGCTAGTTCAAAGAATTATTAATGAGACCCAAATTTGCTAATAAATTGTAAGCAGTCCTTTTCTGTGAGTGAGGGCAGATATCAAGGAAGGCCATTCCAGAAGTTGCTATCCGGCTTTTACATCATACCTAATGAAGCCCATACCCTCCCTCTCAGTGAGCCAAGAAACTGACTGCTAAAATCTCTATCCTAAAATCCACAAAGATACCTTTCTTTAGCTGGATTCTTGGCAGCTCTAAAGAGAGGGGAACCACCAAGGTATTCCTTCCTAAAATGGCCCACGTTGGAAGTGGGAAGTCCTATGCAACGGGCAAAGCAGCTGCAACGCCATCCCCAACCCAGTCAGTCCTGGGGTCATTGTCCCTTTTCTTGGTCCCCCAACTCCATTCCTTACCACTGTCCCCCTGAGGCCCCCAAATGGCCAGAGAGCTCCTGTTTGGGGACCCTCATTCGCTTCCCTCTCTTGGTTCCAAGAACTTTCTCTCAAAGTCCAGTCTTTTCCCCTCTGCCAAATGCCAGCCAGGCCGACCGAGTTTGGTTTTCTCTTTAACCTTGCTTCAGTCTACTGAATTCCCTAGAGTCTTCTCTCTCCAGCCGAAGAGGGTGAGGCACACTCTATGCCACGGCTCACTTCCTTCCTCCTCTACATGATAAGCGCACGAGAGCTTTTTTGTTTTGTGGGTTTTTCTGAGAATTGCCAAGGAGAAAAATGACTAGATAATTCATGTGGAAGAAATGTGACTGTACCAGAACCCTTATGAAATCGCTAGATTCAACAATGAACATTTATTGATCGCTTCCCTACATGTCCATCACCGCCTTCCGATTTCAGTTATTGTTCCTGGGCTACACTTCTTGGAAATACCATTGGCTACTCTGTCCTTGGCAAATAGCTCACTAATCTCTTCTGTCAATAATCAGGACAAAATAAAGAGCAGGCGGTGCTCTCTCCTTGGCTCATGTGTATGACTCTACAGCTCCAGACACATGGGTAGCATATGTATTAAAGATCTTCTACCTATGTAGACATTAAGATACCATAAATTGAATCAAGATACACATATAGGGGCTGGGGATATAGCTCAGTTGGTAGAGTGCTTGCCTTGCAAGCACAAGGCCCTGGGTTCAATCCCCAGCACCACAAAAAAAAAAAAAAAAAAAAAAAAGATACAAGATCTAACTCCAGCAATAACAGAATTATTTGACATTGAGATTATGTTAAAAGTTCAGTGTCTACTCGGTTTCTCATGCACACTCTACCTGCTGAGGGTTTCTTGTTGGAATCTGATAATTTAGCATCTATCTCGTGATGTGCTCCTAAAGCCACTCTCTGACAAGAAAAAATAAACAAACAGAAAAGCCCTGATTCATGGCTTTTGTGATGTACATGGTTCCACCCTGGTCAATTTCCTTGGTGGAATGATTAACAACCCATCTGCAAGAGCTTTTGCAAGCCAGTCAGAATCAGTTTTAGCAAACCCCTCATCCTTCCAGTCTTTTCCCTTACCAAACCATGTTACCATTCTCCAAGAGACTACTTTCGGATAGGCTTTCACTTGGAAAGCCAATTATATTGGAAAACCAACTTAGTAAGAAAATTCTAGCTACGTTGATGACTGAATGAAAGACACCAGATGTGTTAAGCCTGCCAGGGAATCTGCCTGGAGAAGGACTTCCATGCAATGGAAGAAAGTCAGTGTCAAAACTGCAGGTGGTCTCTGGGGCTAAGGGCACACTCCTCAATGACAGTGCCAAGAGGGACAGGAGAAAGCATAGGCCAAATGCCAGTAGGACACAAAGTCACTGACAGCATGGAGTCTTAAGTTAATGTGCAAGTTTTGTGATACTGGACAGGTTACTTAACCTCTCTGAGCTTTAGTCCTTCATTTGTAATATGGGAGAGTTATATTGCATTTCATGAAATCTAAGCTAACCTCCATTGTAAAACATACCATTATTTTATGCTCCATGAAGAAATTTTAGAATGCTGCCAATTAAACTGTGACACACCATCAAAAGTAAGACCCATTCCGTTTTCCCAAAAGCCCAAGTGTGAGAGAAAACATATTTTAGAATCACTGAATCATGGTAGTCATTCCACACAGGGTTGTTCAAAAGTAGCAATGGGTTGCTATATGTAAAGTGCTTCACACAGCTGGCACATTGTAGAAGTGATGGAAGATTTTGCTATTATAATATCCTTATTATTATCAAGAGATTTAATGAAGACTAAAACAATGCAGAATATCTGACTCACAAATTAAATGTTCAGATTTCCTTATAAGACTTATGTGTGAACCCAAGAGGTTGTAGACTAACATTTTTCAAGCTATTTTTCTGACAACTACATGAACCTCAGAGACTGCAGTACTAATGAAGGAGAGATGAGGGTATGGGCGAGGTAAAGGCCAAGCACATAGAGTTCTGTCACCTCATCCAGAACTCAACCAAAGCAGCTCCATTCTTATCAACTGAGAGCCCTAGAATTCAATGTAAGATTTCATTCAATTGTGTTCTTGTGCTTAAAACATGTACGTAGTAGGCTGGACCCAGCCAGGCTTTACAAAACATTTGCACCAGACAGACAGCTTAGCATCTCCACATGAATGATCTTTCCTAGTGGTCAATCAGTTCTCACTCAAAGTCACAGACCCCAGAATTCCATGCTCTTGTTGGTCATTGCGTGTGAGCAGCTTCCTTCTCTTCCCTCTGGCAGCTGTGTGTTGCCCCTGACAATGCCCTCTGCCAGACCATGTCCATCATCCTTAGGACATTTGTCTTCACTGGAGCTGTTCAGATTTCAATCCAGTCGGCGAAGACTGTGGCAAGAACTTTAAGTGTGATAGCAAAGTTTATACCCTAAACGTTTGTCCAGCAGTTTCCTTGGCAACAGCCCTCATTTCTGAAGACTCACCTTGATTACACTCTAACAGAGCTGTGGTTTGTCACACCCATTCCCAAAACAGCTCAGGTGCCTCTCAGAACCCAACATTCCAAG
>JAJEJO010000147.1:707342-733797 GCA_020662805.1 Glaucomys volans | reverse complement strand
GAAGTCATTTAATTCTATGATTCTTTTCACCTGAAATTATTAGCCCCCAAGTGTAACTGTCCAGTTTTTCAAGTGCCTCTATACCCTTAGTCTAATCTGTGCTCAAGTCCATAGGAGTTAAATTTAACAAGTTTAAATTCAATAAACACTTGATGATGGAGAGAGAGATTAATATTATATTAGAGAGGGAAAAGCATTGTGGTTAAAAATATTGTAATTAAAATCTGTAGAAATATGTGGAGGTCCATTTTCCACATTAACTCTCTTGACACCCAGTTATGTAGTTCTATAAGGTCATGCAAATCTAGGAAATAAAGCTGGTCAGTAGAAGACACCTCTTCCCTTTGTGCCAAGTTATACTGGCGAAGGTCTAATGAAATGCTTATAGTAAGAAGAAAGTGAAATTCTGAATAGGCATTTACTTTTAGAATATGTAATATATGTTTGTTTTAAACTAGTGCATTCTGACTGACCTTTGGTGATAAATAAACGTTGGCACCAGAGTAAGATTATCACATAGGTTATTGGAATTTAGTTGGTGAAAAGATCTCCTGAGTGGAAAAAGCACAATCAGATTGAGTCTAAGGAGTCACATTTAAAAGGACATTTTTCAATAGAGAATTTCCCAGTTTATCATGGCTAATATTTTATAAAAATTAAACAGATATATTTTAATTTCCCTTATTAAAATCCCATTTGTAGTTTCCCATCTCTAAAGGCAGACTTTGAGGATGATCAGTGAAGAGTTGGACACTGGGAGAGATTGGGTAAAAATGTATCCTCTTTTCCTAGATAATAGTTTGAAGTTATGGTTTTTTGATAAAATTATTGCTAAATAAATTGGAAGACCCAGCACAAAGAAGTCGTCCACAGTATTCTCTGAACTCGTGCATTCTGACTGCCTTTGGTGATAAATAAAAGTTGGCACAACATCTACTGTGCTGTGTAATGGAGGAAATTCATCTAGGAAAGAAGATAATCTGTGCCTTCTGCCTCTGGGGAATCTTGGGAGGACTAGGGAAGACCATGAGATGAAGGAGGATGCTACAGATGTGTTCACTTCCTACTATCTAGATTCCAACTGAGGCTCAATAAAGAGAGGGAAATACAATGGCATGGGGATTTTACTATGTCCTTGGGTCTCAAGAAGATGGTACAAACCTATAATCCCAGAGACTCGGGATACCAAGGCAAGAGGATCACAAATTCAAGGCCAGCCTCAGTAACTTAACAAGGGCCTAAGCAACTTAGAGAGACCCTATCTCAAAATAAGAAAAAAAAAAAAATAAAAGGCCAGGGTGTGACTCAGTGGTAAAATGCCCCTAAGTTCAATTCCCCATGAAAAATAAATAAATAAAAATTTTAAAAAGATATTAATTTCACTTGAAGGTGTGTGAGCACACAAAAGTTATGTGAAAAAGTAATTTTGAGTGACTTAGGTGAAGTTAGCATATTCTGACTGCCTATGTGAAAAGTTCCTGTGTATAACCCCCAAACCAGATGCCTGAACGGGCAACAGGATTCATGCTGCAGAAGTGAGGTGACCATCCTCTCCACGACCAAGACCTTGTTGAAGAAGCCCCAGTTCCCCTGGATCTACTGCTCTTTGGCAACTAACAAACTGCACCTTTGTTGCACACTTGGGCCACAAGGCAGCTCCTGGGGTGGGAGCTGAGATGCTGAGAAGCGGAGCAGGACCCCTGGCTGTCTCACCCAGGAGGAGGAAAAATTAAAGTTCTAGATTAATTGAAGCTTTTCACACAATCTGAAAGGCTTTCAGTAACAGGAATGCAAACAGAACAGTGCTCACAGGGATTCAGTTTCAGATTGTTTAGAGAATATTAATATTAAATAATTGCTGTGACATTGTAGAGATTTAACCTATTACTTCAGGCTGTTGATAAAGGAAATGTTTTATGGAGAATATTGAGGAAAGGCAAGATAATCTTAGGTAAAAACACAAAAGGAGGAAGAGCAACAGGAAATGGTGAAGAAGTAGGAGGAAGAGTAAATTTACAAAATTTGGGACATGGAGAATAAATCTGTTTCTATTGTGCATTAGTGTAGGAAAAAGGAAGTTGTTACAGATTAGGAAAAATGGGAAAGAAGGTTAGAATAGGAGATTGTGTATTATGTTTTCCAGTATCATAATTGTCATCAATATTAATAAATTTGGGAAACAACTGAAAAAAGAAAAAAAAATCAAATAGCATAATGAAGATAAATAGCATAAGAATTTCTATACATTTTAATGAGTTTAAACAAATCCTAGTCAGCAATATTATGTTTTGTAAAATGAAGTTCTCCAAAAGAGTTTGTGAGATAAGGATGGAATAAATGACAAAGTATCTCATATCCAGAATTGATTGAACCATACTTAACTTGATTTTAGTTCCTTATCTATGGATGAATTTGAAACCTTAGATAGTTTACAAAGGTCAAAATCAAAGAGTAATTTAAAGAATGAAATTCAAAAGGAAAGGCTTTTTTAAAGGTTATTTGAGGAAGGAGACTTTTTTTAAAAAAGTATCAAATATGTTAGCTGTGAATAAAATTGTTAATGTATAAATGATCAACATTTATTAAGATTACTGAGGAATCCTATGAAGTCATCCTCATATTTAGAGCAAAAACCATAAATGGATTTTGTGTATTCTTAATCTTGATTTTGCCTCTAATGTGATTCTGTTATTTATATAATCATTTATTTAAATGTGTTTTTTAGTAAAGAAATTCTTAGAATGTTTTCATCAAATAAAAATTTTGAATTCCATAAAAGCAAATATAGCTATTATTTTTTACAATCTAATAGATCATAGATGCTAAGTGGTTGCAGAACATAGTAGAATTAATAAAATTCCAACTGCTCAAGCTATAATAAAAGTTTCCTAGGGTATTGTTGAAGTGATAAAAAGGAGAGCAAACCAATGAAAGTGTCAGGGACTATGCTTTCAAGGCTAATTGAGTTTTTAATGACAGATCTCATATGGATGTAGACAACCTTAAAATTGCAATGGAGGCAGAATATGTAACAATTCGCTTTTTACAAATCAAAAGATTTATTCTGGGAAGATTTCTACAGAATTCAATGACCATGAAAAATTGACATGGACTCCAATTAATTATTCATCTGGAAAAATCCCTGGGAGAAATCAACAAAAATCAAATTGCAAACACATAGAAGAAAATGGTCTAAGGCCAAGAATAATCTATGCTTCTCTTGTCAGAATTGTCTGACTTCTTCCTAGGAGATAAAATTAAGTCTGATAGATGTGAGGCTTGACACCCACTATAGTATCTTGGCTTTCTTTTCTTTTCTTTTTGTCAATGTTTTCTACATTTCTCTCCAAGAGTTGCATTCTATTTTTAATCAAAATGCACATTTAAAATAAATTTGAGAAGGGATGTACATAATTGCTTCTATTCAGTGGGCTCTGAGTGACTGAATCTAAAAACTCCTCATGGTCTGGCCCTTCAGGATGTTTTTGCTTCTCACCTGGTACCTTTGCTATTAAGACCTAAAAATAACCTGGCTATTAGCAGAGTGATCCTGAAGGAACTGGTAGAAGTGGAGTCTCCCAAGGATGCCCAGATATTGAAAGCTTTGTGCAAGTGGGATCCAGTGTAGTTGATGAAACAAAAATTGGGCTGCTTTCTAAAAACTCAGTTTTACAGAGAACAGAAAAACACAGCAGGAATCATCACAAGTTATTGGTTCTCTTCTCTTGTTGCAGGGCAGCGATTTTTCCTTTCATTTTGGTTTGAGCACTGTTATTTCAGGCAGTCAATATATACCCTATAGCTAACTTCCTGAAGGAAAAAACACTGCATCAGGTTTTAATGTGGGCTCTCTGCATAAGCCACATTGGAGCACTGGAAAAATGAAAATTTAAATTAGTTCTTTCCTCACAATTCATTAACAACATCTTTGTATCATGTTTAAACTGTCATGTTTACTATCTGAAGTAGCTCATGGTTATGTGGAGATAAGTTGAATTATATCTTGCCATGTCAGAAATCCTTTTCTCTCTTTAGCCAGACAGCTTCTTTTTGTTAAGCTTTCCTTTACAAGCAAATAAGCAAACAAGAACCTCTCTGTATTTGTTTATAGTCTGAACATTTAACACACCAATATGCACTCATAGATATACACATACACACAGGCACTTACGTGAAGGCTTATCATTCTGAACATGATTGTTATTTTTGAAAGAGCAGATTATTTGACACCTGATTTACTTAGTATTGTTTTTCTCTTCTGGAGCTCACAAATTGGATAAAAGAAAAAAAAGTGCCCCAGTGGTTTTTAAGCACATACCTATGTTGACTTAGGTATTAAGCTGGAATTTCAGTCTGGCCTACAAATAGTCATTAGTCACTAGAGCACCTGAAAGTTCCATATGCTCATGACAATCTCCCAAGATAGATGAACTCTGTTATTGAAGATTTATGCTTGTGCCCATGAATCATCACTATATATAATTCAAAAACTGGCATTTGTCCTTGTACTATAACATTTTATTTTCCCATTCAATCAATGTCTACATCTTATTTTTGGAATCTAGAATTAATTTCTTAATAGAATGGGTAATGATATGTGTTTATAAGTCTAATATATTTAAATGACTTAGAACTCTGTAAAGAAGAGAAATATTCATCATCTCACAGAAATGAGCCTTCCTTTGAATTATTTCGGCTAAGTATTTGGATAAGTTGAAAAGATTTCTAAAGGCCAAAATTTTTGTATTTGGAAGTCAAAGTGAAGAAAGTTTACAGATTTGGATGACTACATGTCTTCTAGATCAACAGCAACTTTTATTCCATATGCCTAGCCTGCTTCCAAGAATCAAGACAAAATATAGGGAGCAAGTTATTGCTATGTGAACTGAAACATTAACATGTTGGTTTTCACATACAAAACAAAGTAGATGGGCAGCTATATAAGTGATTACAAATATGGAGAGATGAATTCTTACCTTCGAAGCAGATGTAACAGTGCTAAGATTGCCCATCAGAGAGTCACTTCACAGCTTAAATTTTTCCCCTATGGCTTTGTAGCACTTAAAGGATGGAACATCTGTTTTATTTGTCATAAAATATATATCAGAATCCGTCTTGACCTTCTTCTTCAAATTTATTCTGTCCTCTCCCATACATCAAATTTCTCATTGTCTCCCAGGAAAGATCTACACTTTATAAAATTCTGTTTCTCAGAAATTCATTCCCATTTCTCTTTTAAAATAAAACAAAATAAAACCAACAACAACAAAAGAACTCTTAGACATATTTCAAGATCAGAAAAATATATATCTCCTCTTGATGCTTTGAGTATTTTTCCAGGCAGAGTAACTGACGCACTACACTGCTGCCCTCTGCACTCTCTGTGTGCATCTTCTTGAGTTCTTATTACAATGCCACAATGTAGAACTAGGTATAATCTTTATTTTTTTATTTTATTTTTTTGTGGTGCTGGGGATTGAACCCAGGGCCTTGTGCATATGAGGCAAGCACTCTAGCAACTGAGCTATATCCCCAGCCCAATAGTCTTTAAATGATAGTCATAATTATCAGTCTCCTGTATAGATTCTATGTTTCATAAAGGTACATAGAAGAGAACATAGGCACTATGTTCTCTGTTTATCCTTATTGCATCCCCAGAAGTAAGCAGAGTGCCAGGCAGGAGGTAAGTAATAAATATTTGTTAAAGAAATAGATAAGTGAATAACTGAATTATAAAATATATTCTTAAGTTTAAAATTTTAAGTGGGCAGATTAGTAGAAATGGGGAAGCCCACAAAGTCCACTTTTTCAAATTTCACAATAAGAGGATTGGCCCATGAAAAGGAGACAGACCTATTTAAAATATTACTCACACTTTAAATTATTAATTGAGTCAATATTCCAATGGCAAGGAATTATTAAATAAAATACCTTACATGTATGTTAAATACTTGCTCACTCATGTCCTACTTGGGTGAGGGAAAGGGTTCCTGTCAGAGGGATGGGCTGGCTGTGAAATAAAAGGTATGAAATTTATATATCAGAAATAAAAGACAAAAGGCAAGAATATCTTAAGAGCAAGGGTGTGACCGATGGAGCCACCTAGAAGGGTCTGGCTTTAAGGAAGGAGCCTGTGCTTGCTTATTTATATTGGTACAGATCAAAAGGGACCCATAGAAGGTTCTTCAAGAAAAGCAAGATAGGGTTGGAGGTAACCAGGCCATTTAGCTCTAATGGGTCACTCCCATCTCCAGTACTTGTACTCAAACCTGAACAGGTAGCTAACCCAGGATACCACATGAATCAGGCCTTCTCAAACAATGGACATCCAACTGTGAGTTCCTGAGCCTAGGCATTCCTGGTTAATGGCTTGAGCTTTGCCCAGTTCTCATACCAGTTATGGATAGCTTCCTGTATTAAATGTCTATTTTTTCTACTGTATTGATAAGTAATTTGATATCAGAAACAGAGAAAGTACTTAAGAATAAGTTCTTTTTCAATTTCATTAGTGGTGGAGAATAGCTTGGTGAGAAAACATAACCTTTAGATCTCAGGGAGGTGCCTCTGCTTCTGCAAGATGTTTTTTAGCCAAGGTTTGACTATATTGTTCTATTATAGTCTGATCTTTCCCCTTTTGTGCTTAACTCTGGAGGGAAGTGAGATTTTACACAGTGAGATTTTAACCTGAGAACACAAAAATCCACATACAAGAATAAAAATTTCTTGCCATGAGAAATGCAATAAAAATCAGTAATAATCAAGGAAATTTTTTAACTACTAAAAGACAAGGGAGGGAATAAAATACTTTGATGGTCCAATAGGAAATTATACAATATGAGTTCTAATTTAGCAGTTAAGTGTGAAACATTTTTTTCTAAGATGTTTAAATGATCTAATTCACATGCTCTTAAAAGAAACAAAGCTTTGCTATAAGACACATCTATTTTATTTATCTTATTCAAATAGATATAACATAAATTTTAATATTCATATATAATGTTATGCATATGCAAATATTTAAATTTTATATTATAGAAATATATATTTACACAGATTTAGAATTTAAGAGACTTTTTTCTTGACAATTTTTGATCATTGATAAATTTCCAAACTACGGGCTCATTTTCTCAGCACACATACATTGGCTGTCTGTTTACTCCATTTCATGACTAGGTGTTAAATGTATAGTGAGGTATGTTGCAGAGGATTGAATTGGGAACAGTATCTTTGACCTTACCACAACTTTGGAATTGTCCATTGTGTTCTTTACAGTCAAACTTTGTATTTCCTAGAATAATATACTTTGGTTATTTTCTATTTTGCCTGATTTTTGCAGTTAAATCGTAAATATGTTTAGGTATTTTGCTGTATTAAAATATCAAACACTTTAATGTGCAAAAAGAATTTTCATTCTAATTTATATAAATATTCTTATAATTTTAATTCTTATAAAAGCTATAAATAGTGCTTCATTTCTGCAATAAGTTAACAGAAGCTGATGATATATTATTGGGATATGTGCAGACTGAAACAACAATAAAGATTCCCAGCTTAGCTTAAATAACAAAGATTTCCTTCCTTCTTCTTTCCTTCCTCTGTTCCTTCCTCCCTTCCTTCCTTCCACATGAAAAAAATTTGAGCTGCATCTTCTAGGCTGTTGGGAAGCTCTCACCCTTGTAGCTTCAGGGGCACAAGTCCTTCCAGGTTCATGGTTCTCAATCCTCCAGGGCAGGCAGAGTTCTTGAACATTTTGTGCCATAGAACTCTCTGGTGATCTGGTGAAAACTATGAATTCTTATAATGTTTACTAAATGTACAAAATAAAATGCATCATATTAAAAGAGAAACAAATGGCATTGAAATACCATTATCAAAATATAAAAATTAGTACTTTTTATTAACATTCTAAGTTATAAAATGTAAAAGGTCTAAATTAGGGATATAAATACCATAATTTTGAATGATTATGAACATAAGCAGTATTTTGAGATATTTACAATGGCTGTATTACAGTGTGAAATTATCTGTGATTCTGATTTTGTCAAAGCCACAGGTACTGTTTATACTACTATAGTATACTACCTGCAATCTCAACAGAAGAAAATCCTAAATTAATTAAAAGGCAGGTAAAACTTTCTGCACCCAAGTTCATGGACATGCTGAAATCTATATAGCAGTAGCCCTCAGGTTAAAAGCTCCTTCTCTTGGGTAGTGAGGGCATTCTCATGGTCAAATCTGAGTGGAAATGGGAAGAAAATACAGAGGTCTGAAAATGTAGGACTCCAAGTTGCCACATAATATACCTCCAGTCCTTTCCCCTCAAGAAAAATTAATCATGGGGTGACATCCAACTGCAGGAGACCTGGAGAATCCTAGACCAGTGATGTACCCACAGGCTGAAAGGATAGAGTGTAAGCCAGCCAGCACACTGTTGCAGAAGTCACACATGCTCTTTCCTCTATTTCACCTTTTCCTTCCCTTTTATCTGGTGTTTGTTTTTCAGTGTCAATCTTCTTGCAGATATGTTTTTGGGTTTTCTCTCAATCTGTTAGAAAATCTTCTGATAATACTAGCTTCAAAGGAAGTTTCACTTCAAGGAACAGAAATCATGTGATATTGGAGTACCATATTATGCAAAGAAACACTGTGAAGATCATCAGAAATAGGAATAAAGATGTATAATGTTGGTCTACTTTTCTGACATTGCATTAAGCAAACTAGTTCTTGAAATGAGTGCCATCTGAAAAGTTTGACATTAAGTTTATACATATACATCAAACTGCTAAATCTGTCTCATTTCATATACAGGTATATTTGCTTTTACTTTGTTGTGTTTGATTCTGTCAAATTATTTTTCTGTACCTAGAAAAACTAGTAAGATGACAGATTACCCTACAAACCAACAATGTGATTATAAGCTGACCTTCTAGCATTGCCTAAAGAAAAAGTATCAATTGTTTTATAAAGATGACCATATATTAGATTATTCTACTGTAATTTTTCTTCAGTGAGCATTTGTGTCTGCTAAAACACAAATAACTGCCTTTAGAAGTTGGATATGTGTGTGGGAGGAGATATATAGTCACCTTTTCATCACTATAACAAAACACCAGAGGCAGCTAACTTCATAAAGAGAAAAGATTGATTTAGGTCATAGTTCTGGAGTTTTGGGGGTGTGGTGCCCACATTGGCTTAGTTCTGGGGAGGATAGCAATAGTGGGAGCACATGTCACATAGCATGAGTCAGTAAGCAGAGAGCTGGGTGGGTTCAAACTCTGACTTGTATACAACCCTCTCATGAGAACTACTACAGAGTTCTGGAGAACTACCATCTAAGATTTCCCCAATGCCCTAATTTCCTTCCACTAAGTCCTACTTCCCAAAGGTTCCACCAACTCTGAATAGTATCATCCTCTAGACCAAGTCTTTAATCACAGTGGATCCCTGGGGTGGCAAACTATAATGAACCCATCTTAGGATAGGAACAGATTTTATGATTTTTATTTTTCTGCACATTTAAAGAAGAAAATGCAATGTTTAGAGCAGCTCAATTAACAATAGCTAAGCTATGGAATCAGCCTAGATGCCCTTCAACAGATGAATGGATCAAGAAATGTGGTATACATACACAATGGAATATTACTTAGTCATAAAGAAGAATATAATTATGACATTTGCCAGTAAATAAATAGAACCAGAGACTATAATGCTAAGTGAAATAAGCCAATCCTAAAAAAAACCAAAGACCAAATGTTCTCTCCAATATATGGAAACTGACACAAAATAGTGGGACGGGGGGGTAGAATAGTCCATCTTCATTCCTCTAGGATAGAGATTTGCAAATCAATACTTCATTTTTTTTAGCAGTTTATCTTGTTTATCTTTATAAACCATAATTTTTTATTTAGTAGAGAAAATGATGAATGCTTTTCTTGTGAGAATATATTCTTTTTATCTGTTTAGTATTGATAATTATATCACTATATTACATCAGCATTTCTTAACCTTTGGAAAGAACAATTCTGGAAACATGGTAAAAGCAATAGATTCTTTTCCCCAGAAAAATACATATATACAAATAGGCACAAATTTTACATAGAGTTTTGAGATGTTTCCTGATACCCTAATGCTCCAACATATGCATTTTTTTAGAGTTTATTTAAGGTCTGTTTTAAATCCTGCTTCTACATTTTTCACATAATGGCAAAGTAGGAGTGACAAGACCGTTTTTCTGCAAATCAAGTCTATGACAGACTTATTGTCATTCTTAGTACAGGTTTTCTTGCCAGCAAAATGATCTTGGAGATATTTTCTTGTTTGTTCTTGAGCAAAAAAAATTTTTATTTATATCTTTTTACTATAGTTAATTAACACTAGTCCAAACTAATGAAGTTATTCATGCTATAGATCACACAAAATAATTCACTATTCACAAATACATAATCCTAATTATACTGTAATTAGTTTAATTAAATTGCATGTATTTGTCACCATATATTACCCCAGAAGAGACAGAAATCTAGAGATGTGTTGAATGACAAAAGAAATTTCTCACATAAAAGTGAATAAGTATTAAGCACCCACTTTCTAAAAAGATACCTCCACCATGGAGCTTAGAATCCTCTTTGCAATGTTTATGAGGCAGGATCAGATCCACCCATGAAAAGCAGCAGAGGGGTTTAATAACACAAGTGCTATATTGAATCAGTAGGTTTATATACTGTTCTGACCATACGAGTTATGTAACCATGAGCAAGTCACTTAATCTCCTTATCCTTCAGTCTCCTTGCTATAATGGGAATAATAACTATAAATAGAGTGCTTTTAACAGTTACATTATGGTTTGAATATGAGGTATCTCCCAAAAGTTCCTGCTAGTGCAGAAATACCCAGAGGTGAAATGATTATGAGAGTTGTAATGTGATCAGTCCGTCTCAGCCTGAATAGGCAGACTGGGTAGTAACTACAGGCAGGTGGTATGTGGCTGAGGAAGTGGGTCACTGGGAGCATGACTTATAAGGGCTCATCTTTTCTGTGGCCCCTTACCCCTTCTCTCTATTTCATGACACTGCCATGAGTTGAGAAACTTTTCTCTGCTGAGTCCTTCCCCCATGAACATCTGCCTCACCTTGGGCCCAGAGCCATGGAGCTGGACCATGGACTGACTGAGACATCTGAAACCATGAGACCCAAATAAACTTTTTCTCCTCTAAGTTGCTCTTGGGCACAGTGATGCAAAAGCTGACTAAAACAACTTAGTGCATGGTAAATGTTCAATGGTGCGTGTATCAGTATTTGAAAAGTCTCAGAATTTTCTATGCTTCAATATTCTTTTTAAATATCAATTTCACAGGATTACTGTGAAGGTTAAATGCCAACCTAGATGTAAGTAAATAGAAAAGAGACTGGCCTTTGGTAAACAATGATTAAATATATTATTTTGTTATTATTTTACATAGTTAATATGCCTATTTCCTCAAGTATTTGCAAACGTGAGTGCAAAAAACTGGGAAATAAATGACACCCTGTCAAAGCATGGGTATGATGAGCCTCTATGGAAAGGAAAGTGTGTTTTTGGATGAGAGGAATTCCCTATGGGAGGACTGGGGATGTAGCTCAGTGGTAGAGTGCTTGCCTAGCAATCTCATAGGCCCTGGGTTCAATCCCCAATAGAATTTAAAAAAAAAAAAAATCTGCAGAGTAATTCCTTATGGGAAAATGTCTCCAAAGCAAAATGAAGGGGAAACTCTGCTTCTAAACCCAGTCATTAATGCTCTTTACAGGAAGGGGCAGGGATTTTATATCCTTACTGCTGCCAGTTTGGCAACAAACTTAATGACATACCATGTCACTAGTATGCCTCCCTACACCGATTAATATCCAATCATCCTTTGGGGATCATAGGAAAGTTACTTACATAGGTTTTCTTCACCCTCTACTCAGATGAAATTACATGTAACAGACACATAGAACACATATTCCAGCTCTTGATAGAATTATCAGAATTGATGCTTTTTACTTATTTAGGATCTGTTTGTTTAATGATAATTGGCTTTACGAGTAAGATGGAGACCGTGCTTTTACATCTTAGTCTAGTGCCTAACCCAATGACTGACTCATGGTTGGGTATTCAATAAATATGGGGTAAGTAAGTGAATGATGAGATTGGGAGAGAGTCATATTGTTCAGTTGAAATTGAATGGCATTAAGAGGTTCACAGGATTCTGAAGGAACACAAATACAAGATTAGTTTGAGAAGGGAATCAGTTCTGCTTAGATGATCATATGATGATTATCATATTGGGGAGGATGATGTTAAGGAAGATAGATTTCAATAAATGAATTGGAAAGAAAATGAGAAAACATGTATTGCAAAATATACAGGATGACAAAGAATGGAGAAGAGCTAAACAGGCTGGAAAATAAGATACACTTTAATTGTATGTCATTAAACAGATGCATTAATATGATGCTAATTACATAGATACTTTCCCATAAAAAGTGGGTCAGGATTGAAGTTTTTAAGCAGAGAAGGACATGTAATCACTCAAGATTTAATACAATGGGAAACTAAAACTACTTTAGATATTTTGAGCAGAAAGTGATTTAACAGAGTATTAGGTAATTAAGAAATTGTTGCAACAGTGGAGAAAAGAGCTCCAGGCTGGGCCTCCAGGGATGGCTATAAAATGCTTCTCAAAACTGAAGAAGCTAGAAAACAGACACCAAAACTCCGCACTTCAATATGACTTTGATTATCAGCTGAAACAAACAAAACAGGTCAAACACATAAAGACTCCATATTATTTCTGTCTTTCAATACCATAGTAGTGCATGTAACTAGCAAAACCTAAACAGAATCAAGAAACCCAGCAGCAAAGAAATCTAAGAAATGTATGCTTGCTCTCACTCTCTTTTCCTCCCTCCCTTTATCCCTCTCCTCTCTAGGACATATAGATGTCACACTATGAGGAGGAGGGCATGGAGTTTGACGGGTTCAATCCAAAGCATTCTTCTCAAGGATTTTTGTTGCTGTTATTTTAGATAATCCAGTGACAATTTTCAGGCTGATAGGTCATTAGAGATTGAGCAAATAAAACTGGTGAGGAAGAAAACATCAACAATTACTTACCCCTGGCTTGTGGTATCAGAGCAAATGTGGTCCTTCCAAATAAGGAAGAGAATTCAGCAGACCTCACAGATGACTCTTTCTTCCCAGGTTAGTGTGTAATCATCTATTCCCTTTAAAGTACACGATCAATGTGTTTTAAAAATCCTTTAGAAGCTGAACTTACACTGTGGCAACATTTCAATTCTTATTTCAAGGAAGGACCAAAAGCTCAGCATACCTTTTGCATTTTATTTTCCATGATAAGAAAGGAAAAGAAGAGTGGGCAAAAATATCTCAACTTTTGAAAGCACATGAGGATGATTTTTAGTTTTTCCAAAAAAAAAAAATATTGGATGTAATCACTACAATCTCATAAATTTTTAAATATCATTAAGGAAATATTGCCTATGAGTATTGCATTTCCAAGAATAGCATACACATTTGGTGAGGAACCAATAATCCATTCATCCAGTTTATGTATAGCCATAGCCAGTCTACTGCCCACATCCCAGCCTACATTTTCCTTTTCACAGTCCTTCCATTTGGAAATGAAAGTCAGGATTCCTGCCAATAACAACCACCTCCAGTGTTTTCAATATTGCTGCCATCACCCTGGCAACACAGAAGACAGGACATAAATAGTTACTCTGCCAAACCTATCTATTGCCTTGTTATGCTTGTGGGAGTTAGTGTTGTCAAGGGAAGTTTATACCAAAGTTAAAAGCAAATTTTGACTTATCCATGGCAAAATTTTCTAAAAAGTGCATTTATGCTTTATTTATTTAGACAGGTAAATGGAAGCATCAATAAAATATAACCTCCACAAGGGTTGAGAAAACACTTGCCTTGTTCCCCAGCATTGAGGACCAGTAGGAGCTCAAAAATATTTACTAAACGGATGCATTTTGTTCAATGCAAGTATGGATTTCTCAAGTTGGAGCCTAAAGTCTAACACTGTTTCCTTCGCTGCATTAGTAGCATTGAAACATCTTTAAATATCATAGTCCAGAACATTTTTCAAAACCATAGAATTGTGGACAGATGCATAGATTTCCTTAAGTAGTTTCAGTTGAACTGTGTAGCATTTCCCCCATGGCACATATGGTAGATATTTTGCTGAATAGGAAACCTAGACTCTAAGAGGCCAACAAAATTGAGTGTGGTTATTCAGTTTATCGGGAGAATGAGACATGAACTCAGAATCATCAGGCTTCAAAACCGGTGCTCATTCGGGTCACAAAACTACCTCTCTTGGTATTATTTTTTCAATTGCTAGTGTTGCCCGAGCCTTTATAGATTTAGTAAACTAATCTAGAAATCATACCACAGTTCCAACCTAGTTTCACTTTGCGTCCCTAATATCACCTCTCCTTCATAGTGACCTTGGCATCTTTTCCATAATTTAGAGAGTCCCTACTTTCAAAGGAGAGAGACTGCAGAATAAGCATATTGGTAGGAATTTCCCATGTGTTTACCAGGCATCCATTTTTGAAAATAGAACTGGCTTTGGGAAATGGTGTAAAAAAAGATGTGTGTGCAATGCATTTTGTGTTACTTTATAAAGAGAATAATCTAACCTAAAAGAATCCATTAAATGAAAGGCTAATGGGAAAAAACAGATCTCCTAAATGAGGAAATAGTGTGGTATAGTAGAACAAAATTGAAATTTGGATTCAGAAATCCTAGGTTTTAGTCTTAGCTCCCCCAGCTACTAATATTTCTCACTTTGGTAAATTATTTAAATCCTATTTTTTCTTATTTATAAAATGGTTACTTACAATCTTTGACTTTCAAAGCTATTAGGATTTTAATGGATAACATACTAAAGCACTTTACAGTGTTACAAAGGGACAGTCATGTGCCACAAAATGACATTTCAATGACAGATTTGGTATATATATGTATACATATATACACACACACACACACACACACACATCCATATATGCATACATACATACTTTGTCTGACTTTAACTAGCATTTCTGCTGACCACACAATCTCAGGCTGAGCCGACTTTCAGCCTCCAAACTCCTGGTGCATTTTCTCAATCCCATAATCGTGGCTCAGTTTCAACTCCTACTCTACTAGTATGGCCATTAATCTCTTAGGACTGAGAGCTGCCTTGAAGGTTTTCCCTGAGAGGTTTTATCCCTTAGTTCTAAGAGGGTCCCTGACTGTGGCCATTATAAGGATATAATTATTGTGATTGCCCTGGAAAGAACATGGGACATTTAATCCAATATTCTACTTTTACAGATGAGAAAACTAAGGCATAAAAAAGTAAAATGAGACAAAGATTCATAGCAAAGTTGGAAAAAAAACACACTTGAAAACAGACACAAACTACCACCTTAGGATCAGACTGTCTGAATGTCTGAATGACAGATTTTGTATATATATGTATACACACACACACACACACACACACACACACATTGGCTATATATGATCAAAATTGTCAATCCTTATGTTTTATATTTAACTAGATTTTTAATCAAATAAAAGAAAAACCATTAACAACCAATGTTCTATTCCATTCTATATGTTTTTATATATAACTAGATTTTTAATCAAATAAAAGAAAAACCATTAACAACCAATGTTCTATTCCATCCAGACAGAAAAGTAGATCCAATTGTCTGTTAACAAATATTTGCAAGAGTTGTGGTGTTTAAATAGTCTGAGGTCAAGAGAAGGCCATCACAATTGCCATTTTTCACTTAAGAAATGGGATAAGGGAGGTTTTCCAAATGCTGGAATCAAGAAATATTTGGAAAAAAAAGGAGAAAGTTAGAGTTAAAACCAACATATGGGATAGGCGTGTCTGAAATCAAGAAAGTATAAAGAAAGCATAGAGTATGTATTAGTCAGCATGGGCTGCTGTAACAATATTCATAGCCTGGGTAGCTTTAACAACAGACATTTATTTCTTACATTTCTAGAGATTAGAAATCCAAGATAATGGTATTAGCATTCATCTGGCTTCAAATTATGGTTGGGTTCTACTGAGAGCTCTCTTCTTGACTTGTAGATGATTGCCTTCTCCCTGTGTTCTCCTTAGCAGGAAGAGAAAGTAAGCCCTCTATTGTTGTGTCTTACAAGGGTTCGTATACCTTCATGAGGGCTCCACCCTTGTTACCTCATCTAAACCTAATTATCTCCCAAAGGTCCCATCACCAAATATCAGTGCATCAGAGGTTAGTGATTCAACATATGATTTTGGTTGTGACATAAACATTCATTCCACAGGAGAGTGAGAAATGGAGTAATTGCTTAAATAGAATGGAGTTGATTACATTCCCCCATTTAAAGAAGGAGAAACAGAAATTCCCTGTCAAGGTGACCACCTAAGCCAATGTATCACTTTTTCTTCCCCAATCTCTTACAAAGTCAAAGAACATAAAAATAAGACTAAATTTAATTTACCAGTGGAAAACTATAAAATAAAAAAAAACTATGTAAGTAAAAATAAATCATCTATATTGAAATACATAAAACAAATCTCAAAGTACCATTTGCATCAACACCAACAGTGGTGAAGAGCTTCTGGAAGTTATTAAACAGAGCAGTGAATAATGAGGCAAAACTAAACCCAGGAACTTGCAAGTATTAAAGAATAAAAGCAAGTAGGGGGTGGTGAGGTATCCAGTGGAATTCTAAGAATAACATCAGGACACAGACAATAGAAGCCAAAAGCATAGTCAGCTACAAAATTAAAGGAAGAATGAATATATTTACTTCTGCTAAAGTAGGAGACTTCAGGACTTTACAGATGGACATAAATTCCATGGGAATGTGATTGGGGGTTGGCTCTTGTATTTCTCCAGACTTGATATGGAAAAAAGAGAGAAAGGGGGAGTGGATCCCCTCATCTCCGTTACTTTCCTGAATCAGACTCCTGTTGAGGAGATGAAACAGGTGGACTACTGGAAAAATTTCCTATCCTGGAAGTTCCTTTCTGGTCTCCAGCCACGACAACCAGAATCAATTTCTTGCTTTTTAAACCAGAGCCAAACCTCCACCAGATGGCGCCAAAACTACAGCTGGGACCAGAAGAGATGAACTTAGAATTTTTCCTATGGGCAAAGGGCTGTAAATTGGGATTCAGCAGCAGCACGTCAGTGCTGGGCACCTACTAACTCTGAAACAAAGCAACCCTCCTTGTGCAATTATGTTTTCAATGACAAGGCTCTGCTGTAGTTAGAAATGAAGGCTTCTTCTTCATTGCTTCTGCACAGATATTTCCTTTTTAGATAGTGGACACCTTTAAGTAGAAGAGTCTGAGGAAGCTTCCTGAATTTTCAGCTAAGGCTTCCAAATACAAAGTCCTTTTCAACCAGAGTGATTCAGATAAATTTACTGACCACACAACTCAATGAAATTTATTTTTCATTCTTCTCACTTTTCTAATTTAAAAAAAATAGGTACATTTTTATTCAACATGGTCGAGTGTATTTAATATAACAGTGCTGATCTCTATCTACATTAAACTTCATGTTGATTAGCCAAGGACTACCCATGTTCCCAGGGTTCATTTTGTTCAGAGTTCTCTAAAGGATGAACTGTAATTAGCATTATAATAAACTCTGGGCATTCAACCTTCTCTTTATAGCCATTAGGAATCTGCTTCTTGGGACTTTATCTAGAAAGACAACAATTTCCAAAGACAAATCACTCTTCTCTTCTAACCTGATTTCAACAGAAAGAGCAGGATCCCTCACAGCCTGGTGGCCTGCTGTGGTTTACACAGTTTCTATGGACAGTGGGTAAGGTTCTACCTTAGCACTTTAGTATCTCTGTGATGGTCTTCACAACCCTGTTGACGTGTTAGGAATCCTAAATTTATCCATCAAACCTCTTTATATTTTTTAATATGTATTGTAAGATTGACTCCTGAAACTCCAAATGGAATACAAAATGCTGTGTATGTATTTATACATTTGAAGCAAATATTTATAAAATAATTTTTGAAATGCTGAGCTGAAAGTATTCCCTGAGAAAAATAATCAAATACTAATTGTAAAAAATGCAAAAATCTGCTACATAGAACTTGTTGAACTAGAAGTCAGTATTTGTTCACATTTTTTTATGCTTCCATATTAAACCAACAATTTAACAGTGCATTTTAACAGACTTCAGGGAGATTCAAGAGTTGGTAATTCTGTCAGGCAAAAAGGATCCATTTGTCCAATGGGTTTCTCAATTGGCTGATTCTGCATTTTTATATTAATGTAATTGATGGTCAGAAAAGTGTAAGCAGTTAGTAATGAAATCACTGAAATTAGACCTCATTTTATATCCAAACTCCTTGATTTACTTACGAGGTTTTCTTGGGCAAATTACTCAACTCTTAATCTCTGGATGTTGGTGTTCCTCATCGGTAGGAGGGGCACAACATGGCTTGGTCTGAGTTTAAATACAGTGCATAGGAATCCTCATTCAGTGTATTGTTACTGTTTTCATTGCTATCCCAATTGTCTCCACAACACTCATTTTAGTGTAACAAATTCCAGATGGGGTTTTGCTAATTTACTATTATCAGTAGAAGGTGAATACAAAAACCTTAAAATGTAATTGTGAACCTCAAGTGTTAGATCTTTAAATGCTCACTACTATTCAAAATTAAACAGTAGTGGATGAGAGAAGATGGACGTGATAGGGATGTTACAAATAACATTTACTATAGACTAATTATATTAATAAGGAAGTGTTTATAAGTTTATCACTCATGGAATTATTTAAATCTACTTGAAGAAAAAAGTTGTGAAGCATGTTAGAATTTCATTATTATATTTTCAATGCTGTAAATTCAGAAAATATTTAAGCATTCAAATGGAAACTTAAAAGTCACCTTACATTTTGCCATCTGAAAAGAACTAGTTAGGTGCATGTGTGAGAATATTTAATAAGTTTTAAAGATAAGTAAGTGCTGAGGCCCTAAATTGGGGACATGCCTGGCATGCTCCAGAACATTAAAGTGGGTCATGAAACTAGAGGAGATGGATGAATAGAAGGTGGGGTAAAAAGGGATAACTAGTTAGAAGTCTAAAGATGATGGCACCTTAGTTTAGAGTGATAACAGTGGAACTGGGGAAATGTCATTTGATCTGGATATATCTTAAAATTATAGCCAAAAAGATTTATTGGTGAATTGAAAATGAGTTTTGCTGTATCTCAGCAACCAGGAGTGACTACAGGTTTTGTGTCTGGTTAACCAGAAGGCGGGAGTTGTCCTTTACTCCCTTTGGAAAGTAGAAGGATCAGATTTGGCAGGAAATAGGGAGAATCAAGAGTCCCCCTAGAACCTCTGTTTCAGACAATTTTCTCACAGTCTAGGTGGGCACATGAAGTAAGTAGTTGTATACATTAATCTGAAACTCCAGACTAAAGATATAAATTTGGGAGCCATCAGCACATACATGTCTTCAAAGTCATGAGAAGGATGAGATTGTCTAGGGCATGAACATAGAAAAAGAATTTGAAGGTTCAAGCCATTAGACCTTTCAACTTCTAAGACAGAGGGACTAGCAAACTGTTAAATGCTACCTGTCATTCAGATTCTGTAGACAGAATTGACCAGTGGATTTTGCAATGTAGAAGTCATTCACAGCTCTCCCACTAGGTTCAAATGTTCTTTTCTATACTTTCATAATCTGTTGACATTCAACATCCTTACTCTCAGTAATGACCAGTGTCTTATTCAAACAATCAGAAGAATTGCATACTCCTGCATGTCTCTAACCATAGTAAACTAGTCTGTTAGATGGAGTGACTCAATGCTCTTAACCACAACTGATCATCTGTGCAAGATCCCATCCCTTTTAGAATATTCATGATCATTTTTTCAGCAATTCACACTTCCATCATCATTGTTTTCTCTGTGTAATTTTCTCATCAGCATGCAAATTTCAAGAAAAATTATTATAAAATGAATATGCATGTTTTAGAAAATGTACAGAAACAACTTCTTTCTTTTTCATTGTAGCAATTCCATAACAGTTATCACTCTTCACATACTTTTATAAAATCTCTGGTCTCCAGTTATTCTTTCTTTCAGTATCAGAATCTACCTGTATTGAGATTTCTTTTAAATGTGAAAAGTTACTGTCTTCAGTTTAATTATGAGTTAAGTATACATTTATACCTAAATATAAGTGTAAGGCATTGGTTTCCAAGTTATCTACCCTACCCAAAGACAGAGAAAGATTCTGATTCCATGGGCATCAAGTGACAGAGCACCACACTTTCCTGTTTGAGAATAGCTGCTATCTAGCATCTAATTCCACTATCATAGGGGCCTGGAGTGGACTGATGCTGAGTTCTATAATTCCTTCAGGCAAAATAACCTCCTTATATTCTATTGGGAGTAATGAGTTATTTTCAGTTCAAGACATTAGACTGAGTAATAAAGTTAAAACACTGAATGGGGACTCAGGGCATAGCTCAGTGGTAGCAAGTGCAAGGTCCTGGGTTCAGTCTCCAGCAAAGCAAAAGGAAGAGACAATAAACCAGTTTCTCTCCTTCAGAAACCATGATAAGGATACCAACATGCAAGCAACTCCCTGGACTGCAGTATGGTTCACTTTTCAAGAGCATATTATGGAAACAAATAGGAAAGAACTGTTAGCATTAGAAAGATGAGGAAATTTTGCCTAAAAAACACACTTGAGGGGTGAGGAAAATGGAGAAAAACATAACAGGAAGAAATCAGGGGAAACCAGAGGATTCTGATGCCACAGGAAAAATGGCATATTTATGTAATTCTGGGCAGCAATGTAAAGAAACAAATAGAACGAGAAGTAAGAATGGGAGTGTAAAATTAACCATCCAAATTCAGAAAAAATGGAAACCAAATTTCATGACAGCAATTTGACAAAATCCCCTCAGAAATCACAAAGCAGCTGATTGGTTTTTTTATTTTTATTATTTATTTATTTATTTATTTTATTTATTTATTTTTTAGAACCTATCTATTGCCTTTCCTGGAATACTAACATATAGAAGTCACCTGGTACACACATGTTAATTAGGAGTAAATGAAGGCCCCCCCTTTTGACAAGGGAGCCAAGCCAAATAAAAAGAGAAACACAGCATGCTGCAAAGGGTATTTGGAAGAAAAGTAAAATCTTTCATGGTCTTCAACTGATCAGAGAGCCAAGATAAAATGTGTCTGAGTCTTACAGTACAGGGTACTTCTTTCTGGCCACTTCTGGCAATTGTTTGAGCTAAAATTGGCTTGTCTGCAACATTTTTTAATGTGAAAGAAATTAGTCCATAACCACAATATTTAATCCTCATAATGTCAAACTATCAAGCCCTTTGCTGAATTGAGGGATTGTTTTGGCATCCACGATCCATCCCATCTATAACCACCCAAAGAATTGATTTTGAATCAAAGGTACTTTAGGCAAATTGTGAAGCTGTGAACTACATTTAGTGCTGAAAGATGCCAAGATGTGATGTGCTGAGAAGCCAGATTTTTAGAGCTCTGACAAGGGACCCAGACAGTCTTGGCAGCCATGTGGACTAGGCTGTTTGCCCAGAGAGCCCAGCGCTTCACCTTTATGTACCCATTGACTTGTGTGTTGGCTTCTGATTCTTTCCTCCCATCAAAACATTGTTTTCCCCAGAGAAGATCCATATCAGTCCATTATTACTTGCTTTTGCTATACTGAGGATTGAACCCAGGGGTACTCTATACTGGCCTACATCCCCAGCTCTTTATTTTGTGACAGCATCTCACTAAATTGCCCAAGCTGGCCTTGAGCTTGCCTTAGCTTCCTGAGGAGTCACTGGAATTACAGGCATAAGCCACTGCATCTGGCTTGTCAATTATATCTTTTTTTTAATATATTTTTTTAGTTGTCAATAGACCTTTATTTTATTATTTATATGCAGTGCTGAGAATCAAATCCAGTGCCTTACACATGCTAGGTGAGTACTCTACCACTGAGCCACAATCCCAGCCCTTGTCAATTTTATCTTGAGTTTAGATAAATGTGTTTTCTTGTTCAGAGTTATTTGTATTTTAAATCCTATCATAAAGGCTGTGTTTTCTCTTAAAAGAATTTCAGAAATAACAAGCAGGACAACTTTGAACTATGAGAGATGATCCTTTTCAGAGCCTCTGAATGTGCTACCCAGAGTTTCCAAACCTAGCTGACCAGGAGTTCACTAGTTAAAGAACTCCCCAAGAGGCATAAAATAATTATTCTATGACCATAGTGACACTTGAGGTTTTGGCTCACCCCATTTTTCCCTGTCCTAAGAAAAAGTACTCTTGCTTTAGTCAGCTTTTTACCACTGCAACTAAAAGACCTGACCAGCACCACTGTAGAGGAGGACAAGTTTCAGGGCTCAAGGTTTCAGAGGTATCAGCCCATAGACAGCTGGCTTTATTCCTCGGGGCTCCACGTGTCACAGAACAACATGGTGGAAGAGTATGACAGAGGGAAGGAGCTTAGGAAACAGAGACTCCCCAGATACAAAATATATACCCAAAGCCACCCACCTCCTCCAGCACACACCACCTTGCCTCTAATTACCACTCAGTTAATCCCATTAGAGGATTAATTCACTGTTTGGGTTAAGACTCTCACAGCCCAATCATTTCCCTACTGAACCCTATTGCACTGTTTTACAGGTGAGCTTTTGGGGGACACTTTACATTCAAACCATATCAACCCTCCTCTTTCCTTCAGGGACTACCGACCCCATTCTGTGTGGTTTGTGTAAGGTTAACTCCATCAGTGTTTCCCAAAATGTACACATGAATTTGGTCTAATTAATTTGAACATCAGATTTTCCCAGACTCAGGGATGACTTTGTTGTTACACAAACCTAGAGACTGATATCAGGGAAGTAAAGGCACAATAAGACCATTCTGGGCCGGACCTACCAGTCAATGAAACTCAGTCTTGAAACTTCATGCAGACTATAGAGGCAGGAAAGATCTCTCCTTCCTGGAGTTACTCAGTATAATGTATATGACCTGACCAACATGCTGTGAAGAGGAGGAACATGTTTGAAAATGAATCCTAGGAAGGAAAGCCAATTTAAGAAAGAGGACGAAGTGCATACAAACTATAAGGTCTGATTTGAGCCACTGGTATTTTCAGTTAAGTTTATCAATAATTTTGAGTCAGGTTTGGTTGGGTCATTTGCAACTAAATAAAACATCAGCTGTTCCAAAAAGGTCTGTCTGTTTAATTGAACTTCCTGATGACACCCAAGCTAAACCTAAAGACTCCAATTGTGTGAGAGCTCTCAGGACTTCAGATTGTTGCTCTGACTCCTTTACTGTCCTAATAGTTCTTCCCTTTACCCCCAAAACTGATTTCTTTTTTATATTTTTTAAGAGACATTTACCTAGTCATTACTACTATCTGAACTACTTTACAAATATTCACTCATTTAATTCGTTTAGCAATCTTATGACGTTTCCAGTTTCATTCTCATTCTGTAGACAAGGATGCCAGGCCAGGATCACACAGCTTATGGGGAGAAGGTGGCAGGAAAGGAGGAGGAAGCTGGATTCCATCACCAAGAGGCCTAATTCCTATTGCAGCATTTTATATCAGTGTTTCTCAGCCCTGGGAACTATAAAAATCACCATTTCTGGGGTTCCAGCACCAGAAGGTCTGGATTGGGTCCTGAGCATCATTGTTTTGCAGAGCTTCATAGGCAATGCTAATATCTAACTCATATTAAAAAAAAAAAAAAAGACCTATTCACATGAAAGATCAACAATATTCTCGACCCATATCTGGACATCCAAAAGGTATCATTGGCTTCTATATTATACTCACTAGAGAGCAAGTAATTATTTTAAAGATTTACTAAGACAATCCATTACAAAATATATTTAAGTTATAGATGATATCTGCTGGGCCTAGAGATGGCATTATGGCTCATGGAAGTATGAATATATATAATGTGAGAAATGGAGGCCAATATAGACAAATGTAAATAACTGCAAATGACCTAATTTTAACTTCTTATTCTTGCTATTAAGGTCAAAATGACCATCTTTGTCATGTAGAACTTGTATGTGACCCAGATAAACTTCATAACAATAAAATACTATTTATTTATAGATTGCCCGACTCCAAGGAATATAAAATGTTTCAAAGTTCTATCCTTTGTGTCTGGACTCTAAAATGAAGAAAGAAATGTTGTCTAACTTTCCTTTTTGCCTTCTACTCCCTTGTTACCATGTCCATCCACAAATTTAGCTAGCTCTTGGGAGGTCTAGCTCTTGGGGGTCACCGGTCTGTTATGTGTTTAGAGAAATACATGGATAAATGGCAGGAGTAAACTTATGAAGACATCTTCAAAGTTATGAGGAAATTATTTTGCTTTAAATAATCTCCCATCATTGCTTTTGGTGAATTAATGTCTTAGACTATTTGTATAATATAATTTAGTACCCTCTAGTCCTCTTTCCATTCCCACCCCAAGAATTTCTTTAAATATTACCAATTTCAACTGAGTATAAAGTCAGAGATCGCATGTGCAGTAGGAAAAGAAAAAATATTTAAGTGTGTTGGATTTCTAATTTCTCTTTCCTTGGGGCAAATGAAAGGCCATTTTCCTGGAATTTCAAAATGTCATTTATACTTTTTTAAAAAATAAGAACCAATCCATGATTACCAACAATATTCATATTTCTGATACATATCATCCTCATATCAAAATATTTGTTTGCCTGTTTTGTATTTTTTATGCTTTCTCTGTATTTCATTGTTTTTAAAAGTAAGAACTCTTTCTTAATAAAACTAACAAATTCTTGTAGAATGTTGCTAAATTTGCCACAGCATAAGACATCCTGCCCTTCCCACCCATTCATCAGGCTTTCTGCAAATCTTTGTCTTTTAAGTAAATACATTTCAACACTTAGAACAATGTTATTAGTAGCAAATATAGAAAATAAAATTTTTCCACATTTCCATTGTTAGCAAAGAGATATGTTTTATAAATTATTCCTTAATTCGAGAAATATAATCAGGAAAGGTAAAGAAACATTCACTCCATTTAATCAGCAGTGTGGAGATAGAGAATTAAAACATGAGACAATCTATGGGAAATGAACTCAGTTGTCAAAAGTCTACAGCAACCAAATCATTGTTGGTATTTTTGACTTGTGAAAGCCAGCAAGGTATATGTTAATATGTGCTTTCAACTAGAAAAAGAACAGAAAAGCTATATTCTTACTTCCTGAAGAATAATTTAGTACAACAAGTAGCAAATTTTTTTTAGTATTCCACCAGATTCTGAATGAATTGCTTGAATAATTGTTGAGGCTTTTATTACTGATGAATGATGAAAGAGAATTTGAGAGCTGGTGGTATTCAGTGATTTTCTGATTTGCACCATAGGGGGCATATTCAACAATTAGATTGTCCTCTACAAAGTAGTTTCTCTATTCAGTAATGACTTATTGCTCATGCTTTTTCTAAAGAAATAAAGATGTTCAATTTTGCTTTCTCTTTTTACTTCAGAAATTCCTGGCATTTCTACCAAATATCCTAACAGCTCATCCATTTCCTTGAGACCCCCTTCTGACTTCATGCCCTCTCTGGCTTTTGAATTTGTATTATCTAAGGCACAGAGATACAAACTAAAAGGAATGAATAATCTGTTCAATGAAATAATATCAGAAAATTTCCCAAATCTGACGAATAAGATGGAAGATCAAATACAAGAGGCTTACAGGACACCAAACGCACAAAATATCTATACGATTTTAAATGCCAAGAATATAAATAGTTTTGAAAATCAAACAGGGAAATATCTGCCCAAACTTCATTTACTCAGTGGGCTAGTCAGTCTCAGATTAAACTGTGAAACAGAAGAAATATGCCATTTCTTTCCCATAAGAAGCTGACCTCTTCATTAGGCTCCTGTGTGGTTCAGTAACTTGAGCAAGGCACCGTGGTAAGTGACTGGAGTATAAAGACAGATGAGTCACTTTTATTATTTATTTTATTATTTATATGAGTTACTTTTATTATTATTTTATTCTGGGTTCCTCTGCAAACCCAGAAAGTTCTTCTCTAATAAGGTCTCTTGAGAAAGTGACCATGCATGCTAATTTGCCCTAAGCAGTCCCTGTTTACTCCCATTTTACTCTCCAAGAATCTGGTTGATCTATATGTATGTATGGGTCCATATTTCCCTTTTGTCCTTAATGACATTGATCACCATCATGAAGAAAATGATGTCAATATAGTGGTTCTATCTTAGTAGGTATTGACTTGCATCTAACAATGACTTAAAAAGATGAATGAATTTTTAATTTCTTTTCTTTTAGGGGGAAGGAACTGGGGGCGAATCTGGGAG
>JAJEJO010000147.1:671488-707242 GCA_020662805.1 Glaucomys volans | reverse complement strand
GTGCGCCACCACGCCCAGCTCTAGGAGCACTTTTTAACCACAGAGCTACAGCCCAAGCCCTTTTTTATTTTTCATTTTGAGACAGGGTCTCACTAATTTATCCATGGTGACCTCAAATTTACCATCCTCCTGCCTCAACCTCCCAAGTTGCTGGGATTACAGGTATGTGCCATGATGCCTGGATTAACTTTTTTATTTTTTTAATTTGAAATTCTTCATATATGCAAATTGAAAAAATAGGTCACAAAATTATCATTTTCCCTTCATCCACACTTCCCAAAAGTTAACATTTTACAAAACCACAGAAAATGATAGCAACAAGGAAATTAATATTGATACCATACTATTTTCTGATTTTAGACCTTATTCAAATTTCACCAACTCTCCCATCCCATTGATTTCCTTTTCCTAATCTAGTCTTCAATAAAAAGAACTGCATGTTGCATTTAGTTATAATTTCTCCATAGTCTACTTTGTTCAAGAATCCTTCAGTCTTTTTGTCTTTTAAGACTTAGATACTTTTGAGTAATACAGGCAAGTTATTTTATAGACTATCCCTCAATTTCAGTTTACTTGATATTTTAAAGATTAAATGGGGCTATTTATATGTAGCAATAATACCACAGATGAGATAGAGTTTGCTCCTTACATCACGTCAGGATACACTAACAGAACTCTTCAAGACACAAAGGCAAATTTTCACTTTTCTATTGTGTAGTGATAGTCCTGTACACATTAGATTTTTCTCACTTTATGTAAGAAAGATTTTATGGTGTAGCACTTCTCTCTGTTGCTTTTATAAATCGAAGACTTAATAATACTCTTGAAGGAGGCTGACTTGAAGACAGTCACTCCACTTACAAATTAAACCTACCTAGATAAACTAGAGGGGCCAGTTCTCATGTTAGAAAGCTCTTTACGTGACCACTTCATTGAAAAATTCAGCCTGAGCAAGCAACTAGAGAGGGTACTTCCTACATCTTGCGTTCACTACATATATAATACTGACAAGTCAATGAGTCAAGTGTTTTATGAGTATTACTTGAAAAATTTATTGAGCATATAGATTTGTCTTAAGGGTAAAGTGGTGGTTTTTCAAAAGTTCAATAATATGCCTAATCAATAAACTCTGCCATCTTCAAAAAATGAGTGTTCTTCCTTAGGGATTTACTCTTGAAAGTTCTACAGTTTAGGGTATTCAGTTCTTTGTGTGTATAAGGATTGATTCATTGGATTTGTTTGCATCCGGACAAAAGGTATTAAACACTAGAGTATATGTAACTTTATATGTTGACTCCATAAGAATTAATTTAGTGTAGCCACTCAATACTAAATATACTCAATGCTACATCACAAATAATTTGTATATTGTTGGGATAAAGGGCTTTTTAAATTATTCTCTTAAAAGAGCTGTAGCTATTCATTCAAAAGATTTGAAAACTTAGAAAACGCTGAGGTAACTTAAGATTTCAAGGATTTAAAAGGAAAATATGTATTTTTCTTACAAAGATTCATAGAAAAATATGAGGAACTAATAATATTTAAGAAGATTTTATTAAAATATCTTGAAAGGAAATATACTTTGCTAGAAAAAATGTAATCAAAACCATAAACTTCATATTTTTTAAAACCAGAGGTGCCTTGTTATTGCTCAATTTCCACTTATGACAAATTAAGGAAAAAGATGGGCACATTGTCACCAAAGCATTTTGGACGGTTATGACAGCAAACACAGATTATCTGTTTGATTATATAGTGTTTCTGTACTTCAGTGTTCAGACCCATTTGTGCTTAAGGATTTGTGAGTAAAGATTGATTGTGCTTAGGATGATGGACTGAGGGTCAAAGATTTGCATAATCCAGCCTTTAAAAAGTGGTAAGCTTCTTGTAAAATATAAATATTACCAATTTTAAAGTCAATGTTAAAGCAATTTTTTAGTTAACCAAATTACAGATACAAAATACTCTAAAGATTTCATTCAACTAAATTTTTACCAAGAGGAACATTAAAATTGGGGCCATATGTTCATGGCATGTGATAATCAGATAAGAATAAAATAGTAAGGAGTTCTGATTCATCACAATTATATGTTCCTCTGACTACAAAGATTCAGAATTTCTAGGCCTACATTTTATTATATTTTTAATTACTGTTATAAACCAAATTATTCATATTTTGGTTATATTAAATCCAAACATGATCCTACAGACGTAGCATAAGGAATATAGTTATAAATTTACACAGCTACCAGTTGCTAGTAGTAACAGTTATTACATTACACATATTTCTCTTGTAATATGTTAAACATTCCATCTTTGGTTTCTATTTGCCACATAATTTTAAATTTGCATACTAAATGCATCATGGCACTTTAAATTTGTAAGTGTTTTAAATTCTTTGAAATTCAGTAGCATTTCTGCTAAACTAGATGTAGTAATTCTTAGAAGTTGATTGGGAGAATTAAATGAAGTAATGTATGTGAAAGCACCTCTCATTTTCCTTCATACGTAAATGTTTCTTTTCGTCCTTTTTCATTTAGACTATGACAGTAATATTTTATCTTCATTGTCTTTTGCTTATAATTTTACTGGATGCAAATTCACCTTCGCCCTAATAGTCAAGAATATCTATGGCCTTTATCACTCATGCCGTTTTTTTCTGTTTATTAGAGAGCACCATGAACTATTATTCACAAATCATTATTTCTGACGCCGTTCTCTGAGGTGTGAGCATCTGCTAGCTGCTAACAGAGGGTGCAGCTGTTGTTCAGAGACTGTGTGGTGTTGCCAAGCAACTGCTGCAAACCAAATCCCCGGGCAGGTTGCTTGCCCAGGCGCACCTGCCTGCCGACCCAGCTATTTATTTAATTAAAAATCTGTTCCTGCACAACAGCTTGGCTGGAAAGGCAACAGCAGCAATCGATTACAACTATATTAAATGACCTACCCATATTGTTTCATTGACTATTCATTGCAAACCCAAGGTGTCTCTGACCACCCCCACTTACTCTTAATGACTTTGCAAAAACTGTGTAAAAAGTATAGATGGATTCTATTTGCATGTCAGAGAAACTAAAAACAATGTCAGGAATATCCTTTCCTGTAATAAAATGGGTTCAAAATAAAACAACCTGTCAACAGGAGAGTTTCTGCAAGAGGACACTGCATCATTATATGCAGTAGGAGGGAAAAAGGAATTTAAAATATGCATATACTATTAATTGGGAATTAGGAAAGTAAATATTTTTATGATCTACATTGCTTTGTTTTTTCCTTTCAATTAAGAAAAAAAATTTACCCTTCAGGTGCATTATAGTTCACCCTTAGGTTACGCTGAATTTCTATTCCCATTCTGCTCTCCCCATTTTAAAAATTGACAGAGGCTCTTTTGTGTAACTAGATGATCTTAGAAATAAAACTGTCAAGAATTAATACCCATCAGTGAAGTTTCTTTTAAGAACCAGGGGGAGTCTTGGCAATGCTTATGTACATGTCAACAGTTCTCTGTCCTTTGAAGCGCCTTCCAGCTCCTTATTCCCTCTTAGGAGCAACTCAATCTAATAAGAGTTTCAAGAGAAAAAAATGAAAGGTCTTGATTGCAATTGCATGACAGATTTATTTTTAATATCTTTGAGGTAAAGACTTTAAACTGGGGTTCCATAAGTGAAGAATTCCATCCTAGTTTTTATGCAACTATTGAAGTCAAACAAGGCCTTTATTAAGAATTCAGTGTTTTCTATATTATCATGATCAGCAATAAATTTTTATTTAAAAGCTAGAATTAATTCTGTTTGAGCAATGTATAAATTACCTGTGCAAAGAAAGTTTGTTTTCAGAAGAAGTACTAAATAAACAGTGATTGCTCAATATGAATGGGAGCTCATATTTAAAGAATATATAACAAAGTGATTTCATGCTATATGTGCATATCTGTGGGTCTGATTTCAAGCAGTCTTACAGGTTTTAAAGTTAAAATTGGAATTCAGTTCTTAAAATTCTGCCCACATACAAACGTTGTTTCTGGTCAATGCATCTTTACCCAGGTACACAACTCACAGGCTTCTGTTTTTGCTCCTTGCCTTGCTCCTTGTCTTTATGTTTACATTTTCCTTTGTCACTGAGATTGATGTTATTTCTACTGATTAGAGACAATGCTCAATCATAATAGGAATCTCATAAAGCATTGCAGTTTCACAATATCTATTTCTAATACCGATTTCCTACAGGGATCTGCTATGAACTCACCAGGTTCAGTCTTCATTTTATTTCTACAAATGCTTTCAACAATAGACTTTATTTCTATGAACCAACCAGGCATACACAGTTATGTTATGCCTTTTACAGGTTTCTTTCTTTTATTTTTCTCTGCATTCCTTTTCCTTCTATAATGATACAACACATATTCTGAATCTTCTATTGGATATTATTTGGTGGCTCAGAAGTCATTTTATATCTGTAATAATTTCTGTTAATCCAGATTGGTGATTCTTAACAATACAAAATATATTTCATCAGATTTTTTCCCTTTTGTTTTAAACTTGAACATACCAGTGACAGACCTGTAGCATATGTGTAAAAATATTGTTCTTCTACCAAATTCTTGAATTTGAATATTTTTCTGCTTCAGTAGGCTCACTCAAAATCTATTCATTCTTCAAAGCCTGAGTAAATATCATCTCCTTTGTCAACATCAGGTCTCCTGCAGTGCTGTGATTTCCCCTCTCAATTTAGTGTTTAGCACTTATGTCTATATATATTGATACCTTAAACTGGTGATTGAAAATTATACAGTACCTGCATCCACCACTTATACGCTAAGGACTGTGCTGAAAATAACGAGGTCATTTTCCTTGTAATATTAAAAATTGTAAAACTATAATAGGAATTTTTACTGATTTAGGGAAGATGAGAAAAAAAATATTGAAAGAGAGTAAAATCACCAATAAATAAAATAAGGAAGTTATACATTTGTATATGGAAGTATCACTGTGCTATATTATCTGTTCCTCCAAAAATCTACATTTTTCCTGGACAAATCATCTTGGGTGATCTAGAAGCACTTTGGACTTTAAAATTCCCAAATTTGAACTCTAAATTCTGTCTCCAAATCTCTTCCTCTGGACTCAGTCTCAATTTTACCACCATACATTAGAATACTTATTCCAGAAAATTTGGAATTTATTCTTATCACTTTTATCTTATCCAACAGATTGTACTTATTAAAATATTTTACTATCACTAATTAATATCTGCCACTCATTTATTAATAATAGTTGTCTCCAAGCAGTTCCCATTTTCCGTTTTTCCTGTGTCCACTGACTCCATACTGATGTTAGATCTTCCTAAAACACACATCTGTCAAGCTATTTGCCTGTTTAAACTTGCAGTGACTTCTTATGGCCTCCATATTAAGTCTAAAGTCCTTACCACAGAGTGCATGAACTTCCAGGAACAGTTCTTCATTTAAAGGTCCCATTCAAAATTACCTTCCTCCTGATGTGTTACATAATTCCTTCAGATATAATTTAATACCTCTTCCTTTGTGTATCCCCACCTCATCCATACTCCTGTCATAGCAGGATTAAGGATGATCACTTATTGTGATTTATTAGTTGGATAGATGCTTAGTAAACACTTGTTAACTGATTATAATGTGCTCACCCATCCAAGACCAGCTATGACAGCTTCATCCCCTTCCATTTCTTCTCTTCAGTCATCTTGCTTCACATTGCATCTCCATCAACTAAAGTAACTGGAGACATGAAGCCTTGTTATAAATGATGAATAGATAGGTTTTAGTATATAGGGATAGAAGTAGGAAATGGTGTTCACTGATGAGAATGAGTTGATTACTTGCAGAGTATACTAGCTCCAAGACCTATAAAAGTACCAGAATATTGGGAGCCTAGTTAAAAACTAAAAGCATAAGAACACCAATATATACCTTCTGAATTAAAATTAGATCTTCCTAATGATTCTAAACACCATCAGGTTTTGCATGAAGAAAAAGACCTGATAGAAAAAGGATTCATATTTTATAAAGGTGGGGCATTTGCTTTCTTGTCTCCTAATCCCACCTCCATGTTCTGGAGCTTGCATACAAAAACACTAATATAAAGCAGCCTTGCACAAGTCCTTGACTAGATATAAGCACACTTTTTACATAATTTATCAAATATGTATTAACAGGAGATTAATCTCCCCAGTGTGGAAGGTATAATTTTGTCTTTGGTGTATCATCTGAAGTCCTAACAACTATGTGAGTTCCTGACCCTCCAGAGTTCCTGACCCTCAGGAACCAAATCTCCAGGGACACCAGTTCTGTGCCATTACTCCTGAGAAACAGGACCAAGTAGTGATTTATTGCCAGCCCTAGCTGAAGGCAGGGTATAAGGAAATTTTTAGGGTGAGGAATTGGAAAGAAGGCAAATGAGAGAGAAAGCAGCATTGCATGGAGCCCTCTGCCCTTTGCGGGTCCTCTTCCCAGAAGGGACCAGTTAGATACCTTAGGAAAGCTACTCTCAAATCTTTACCATACTGTGGATCCAATAAACATTGAATTAAATTTTTTGCACCTAAAGTTAAAAAGAAAAAAAAAAGAAAAAGGAAAAAATGAAAAGCTGATTTTGCATCCTTCAGGGTTTCATTATGTTTGTTTATCTAATAGTAAGATGTTTTACTATGGAGTGTACAACATACAACTAGTTCTTACACCATAGGCTATAGTGACAGAGAGATAAATAATGATAGAATAGGCTTCTGAGTGTATGTCATCGTCCCTTTCCTTTATGTCCTTCATAAAGACATGGGTGTGTTAAATAATGTGATGGTTCATGGAAAGTGAACAGGGGATGATGTAGATACCACTGCGTAAATAGAAGAGTATGGGCTTGTAATCATATGCAGATTGAACTTATTGCTTCTGCTGACCCTACAACCTTGATCTTCTAAGCTTCCATTTTTTTTGTACCAAAGTGGAGATCATATAATATCTCTGTCATAGAGTTGTTGAGAAGTTTTATATTTGCAAAGTGCTTAGCCCAGTATCTAGCAGTACTTAGCAAAGTATTACTTAATAAATGATAACAATAGTAGTACAGTATGATTGAACCACAGAATATATAGAAATGAATGACAGGATATGAGTCTGAATTTACACATGGCTGGATCAAAAGTGAACTTATGCCATGCTAAATAAAACTACTGGATTCCAAATCATTCAAAAATATCTTTAATTGTCTTACAATGGATGAGAATTAATTTTGTTTCCACTAAAATTTAAAAGAAATAAATACCTCAAAGGAAACAAGCCTCAAAGAGAAACCCGAAAAGGATGCCTTTTTTTTTATGATGTTGTAAAGTGTATTTACACAAATGACTCAGAAAAATGAATTTGTAACAAAAATCTGTACTGTAAAGAGACCTCAGGGTAAGTAAACAAGAATAGGATAATTTAAAAAGCTCTCCCTTTGCCATATGTTATTGTATGTCTAACATAAAATTAATTTGAAAAAGAACACATACAGTTTTATAGCCTTCATGTGATATGCTATTGATGGTACTTTTAAAGTTCAGCACCACACATGACCTAAAGTTGTACTTACCTAGATGTCATTACTACTATACATCAGGACAGGAAGAACATTAGTCTCTGTCATTTGAATATGCGATCATATCTCTCATGTAACACCTAGTCCACTTTAAAATTTCAAACACTGGAACTTTTGTTACATTGATTTGAGAGCTTCCCTATCTTTCCTCTTCTTGCTTTTATTTGTATTTAATCTATTCCTGCCCCCACCTCAAGATGCATGAATATTATTAACTAAAATAAATTTAGCAAAATAAATTTATTTTTCTGAAACATGTATGATAATTACCCCCTGTTCAGAGATTCTGGAAGTGTAATACTATAGGAAATGAGTTTTATTTCCAATTTGGCCATTAAATGACATTGAGCAGCCATTTTGCTCATATGGGTTTCAGTTTCTACACTTAGAAAATAAATCAGTTATGTAATTGTATTCTCAGATCCATCCCATAGCTGATTATATTCCTAACAAGTCAGAAATGTTCTAGTGAAAAATGGGATGTATGTTCTAGTGAAGCACAAGGCATAACAATACCATTGAAAAATCCACTAAAGTATCAACATTCTTTGAAAAGGGTATATCAGTAATAAAGTTGTAAAGGTTACTTACTTTAGAATTGCTGAAATTAATACACAGGACACACATTTCTTTGGGGAACACCTCATAACAGATTTATGATTATTCTGAATGGCACTAACAAGGGTTTAAATCTTAACTTTTCAAAACAAGTGAAGAGCTCAAATAATTTAGAGCAATTTTAGACTGAACATTTAAGGATTTTCAGGTACTCATTGTATTTCCCATCTTTAGTAACCATATCCTGATTTTTCCCTGGAAACACTCTGATCCCCCTGCACTCAGTCCAAATGTCTCTTCAAGGAATTAACTCTACTCCTCTGTCTAAATATGGTCATATTCCAGTGGTCTTTGGATTATTTAGGGTGCTCCAATCAGACTAGCACCTTGGGCTTAATGGAACAATGGGAGAAGTATCATTTCTCATCTATAGGACTGGGGAATTGAATAACAGGGAACAGGAGTTGCCCAAAGCCCTACCCTGTATCTAAGACCAAAGCTCACTCAGAGGAAACTGACTTGGAGACAAATCTCAAGTGTAATCTCATCAACCCTAACTAAGGCTTTACCTGTGAATATTTCAGTCATGTAAACCATGGAAGCTGAGCAGGAGTTTCCTTTTCTTCTGAAGTCAGTTTGATTTGGGGTTTCTGTCAATTTCAAGAAGAAAAATATAGTTATTACAAACTCAGAATGTCAATTACTCAATGTTTATAATTTAAGGTAGAAGAACTACCATTGTGATAAATTGGGAAAGTGCTTCAAATATATGGTTTATTCTGAATATATTCAAATATATGGTATATTCTGAATGTACTTACAACTTTAATGTGCATCCATTAAAATTTATCCAAAGGAAATAATTAATAAGCTTTATTCTATATTCCGAGAGAATAATGAACCACCAAAAGAAATCACCTCTTTGCAAAGCAATTACATAATAGAAGAGGAATTCAGAATCATTGATTAATCATGTCAAAAATTCCTTAATTCTGTAAGAATAATTGAAATATGCAATAAGTGAAATTTATTTATTTATTTATTCATTTACTCATTTTACATTTTCAGATATATGCAAAGCTTTTATGTTGAGGTCAATTCAATACAAGATGCTATTGTTTGGACCAGCACTGTTCAAACAGAGGCACATATGGCTATTTACATTTAGATTTGTCAAATTTAAATTAATTAAAAATAAATAAAATTAAGGATTTACTTTCTCAGTCTCACTAACCACATTTCAAATGCTCCATTGCTACATGTGACTATTATCTACCATATAGGCAGTGCATGTAGAGAACATTTCCATCATCAAAGAAATTTTTATTGTGTAGCATTGTCTTACAACAGAGCTCAACAAAGAGCAGAACAAAATAATCCTCTTACTCCAAGACAAGTATATGCAGTGGGATATACAGGAATGATAATAGAAATAAATAATGATAAAGAAAATTGAAGTTTTAATAGCAGGAGCTCATAACCCAAATTATAAAAAATGACTTTCCTCAGGACATGACATCTAAGTTAAAGATAAAAAAGAACTATCTAGAAGAATTTATTTTAAAGGATTAAATGTATTATTATATTTTAATGAAGTAGAGAGTAAAGTGGACTAAAAGTTATAAGATAAAAATGTACAGATTGATTGCTTTTCAGTTTTTTTTAGTTTTTGTAATAGCATATTTGAAAATAAAAGAATATATATGACATAAATGTGCATCATAAAGCATAAAAGAAAACAAACACTCATGAAACAGAACACCACACTTAAGGGAACTTGAATATTACTAAGGATCCCTGATATTTTCCTTTGTTTTTTTTTTTCAAATTAATTATCTTATGGTACAAAATAATATACTGTACCCCATATACATTTGACACATCTACATAATGTATAACAATAAACTTGGATAGACAACATTTCCTTCAAATTAAACACTTAAAATTTTTTAATTAACATTTAATGATTACGTGTGTGCTGCTCAAATCATGGTAAAAAGCAGTTTTGTCACTTTATCAGTGCTTTGTATTTGGAATCCACTTTAGTCAGTTTTGCCTCTTTGTCAGGAGGAGCTAACAAGAACAACTTAGAGGTGGAAAAGTTTATTTTGGCTCATGGTTTTAGAGTTTCAGTCTATGGTCTGGCCAGTTCATAACTCTGGGCACCAGGGTAGGCAGAAGAACATCATGGCAGAAGGGCATGGTGGGCAGGGGTGAAGCAGATCAGGACCTAGCAAACAGGAAGCAGAGAAAGCTCTGTTCACCAGAAAATACAGTCCCCCCCACCCCCAGCAAAGGCACATCCCCAGTGACCTACTTTCTCCAGCCACACTTACAGTTCCTGATCCATATGAGTGGGTGAATTCACTGATTAGGCTACAACTCTGTTAAATCATTTTACCTCTGAACATTTCTCGCATTGTCTCACACATGAGCTTTTGGGGGACACATCATATCTAAATCACAACAGAGCCTCAAGCTTCTCTTTTCTAGTTATTCACAAAATAAATAATAAGTCATTGTGAACTGTAGTAACCCCACTGTTCTGTATAACACTAGAACTTATTACTTCTCACTGTGTTATAGTACCCATTATCCAGTCTCCCTCCCGACCCGCCCACCTTTCCCAGCCTCTAGTAATCACAAGTCTACATTCAGATGGACTTTAAAAAATATATATGTATGACAGAAAATATAAGGTATTTGTCTTTCTGTAAAGGACCCCCAAATTCTAAGCCCCAGCTTTCCTACAGAAATACAACTGTTCAGACATTTTTTTAAAAGTTTCTTTGCTTTGCATTATAGATTTAATAAGAATGGGTATATTTCTAGAATTCTTATGATTTTTGTATGGTTCATCTGTGACTTTTTTATTCAAAACATAGAAAGATTCATTTATATTGGTGTGTGGCATTACAGTTCATTTATTTTCACTAACTTCCGTCTCCTAGTATGAAAATACTCAACTATGAACCTCTTTTCCATTCAAAAGACATTTGTATTGTTTTTCAGGTCTTTGTTGTTAACAAACAATGCTTCTATGAACAGTTTTATACCTGTGCTGATGTTTGTCGGTGGTTCAGAATAAGGAGGGAAATTTATAGGATATAAGCAGTTTAATTTAGAAGATAATGCCAAGAGAAATTGCTTTACCATTTTACACTTTGTCAAGAGTATGTGAAATGAACAGTTGCTTCACATTCTTTTCAGTCTAGGGGGTTATGAATAGTATGTCATTGTTCAATTATGGAGGTTGCCCATTCATTCATTTTGGCAGTTCTTTTTTTTTTATTCTCAGAAATGCCTGTTGGCTTCTGCCATTTTCTATTGGGTGCTTCTCTTTCCTGTATGGACTTTTAATTCTTTCTTTATTCTGCATAATAATTTTATCAGTTTGTGTATAGAAAAATATTCCAGATTATGGCTTCTAATCTCATTCTTTTTACATATGTCAATTATATTGCAAAATTTGCAAACAACAACTTTCACCCACTTTCAAAGTGTTTTTGATCCTCTCTACGCTCCCTCTGTTACCATTGCAATCAAGATACAGAATACTTCATGTTGTCCAAAATTTCCCTTGCAGTTTTAGAGTCAAATACTTTACGTATGGCACTAAGCAGTTAATGTTGTATTTCTACCTTATAGATGGGGTTTTTTTTCATAATAGAATCATACAGTCTGTAATTGTTTGTAACTGGCATTTTCAACTAACATAATGGTATTCAAATATATCTATATTGTGTAATAGTCTTCATGCCTTTTTATTACTACATAATAATTCATTGTGTGGAAGTATCATAGTTTATCCATTTACTTCTTGCTGGATACTTGCATTCTTTCCAGAACTGCTTTTGTGAATAAGGGTGTTAAAAGTAATCTTGTACCCATGTTTTTATGGTCACATGTTTTCATTTCTCTTAATAAATATACATTAATGTAGTTGCTGAGTCCTATGGTAATTATATGTTTTTCTGTCTTAAGAAATTCCAAACTGTTTTCCAAATTGGTCATTCTTTTTTGCATTTCCAGCATGTTTTATGAAACCTACCAACACTGTATGAGATTTCCATTTTCTACATATCCTTGCAATCTCTTTGTATTTTCAATCTTACTAAATTTTATCCATTTATGTGGGTATATTCTAGTACGTCTTTCGAACTCTAATTTGTTTTCTCTGGTAACTATGGATGTTGAACATTTTCTCAAATGCTTGTTTAGCCATCTGTATATCTTCTTTTGTGAAATGTCTTTTCTCCTTTTTTTTTTTTTGTCCAAGTATTTTTGAATTAGTTGCCTTCTTTCCTTAATGTTGAAACATAAGAGTTCTTGGCAAATTCTGGTTACCAATCCTTCATGGAATATGTCTCTCATAAACATTTTCTAAGTCTTTGGCTTATACTTTAATTTTCTTAAGTGTTTTTTTTTTTCTTGGATTGGGAATTGAGTCAAGGAGTACTTTATCACTGAGCTACAGCCCCAGCTCTTTCTTTATTTTTTATTTTGAGACAGGGCCTTTTTAAGTCACCCAGGCTGGCCTCAAACTTGCAATCTTCCTGCCTCAGCTGCCTGCTTCACTGGAATTACTACATGTACCAGGGCTCCTGGCCTTAACAGTGCTTCCAAGCAGAGTTTATCCAGATGCAGTGGTGCTCACCTCTAATTCCATCATTCAGAAGAGGCAGGAGGATGGCTTGAGCCCAAGAATTGGAGATCCTGTCCTGAACAATAGTGAGACTGTCTCAAAAACTAATTAAATAAATAAAAAGTTTTAATTTTAATAAATCCAAACTAAAACTTTTTGCTTTTATGATGTCTGTTTTTGTGTCCTATCCAAGAAATGGTACTAGAACCTTGTGTTATTTAATTTATTAGGCTTCTTGCTAATTTAAGAGTATTTTTCTCATATATTTTTTCTATAGTTTGAAATCTTCTCTGAGTATCCATGTACTATTGAGTAAATAAAGGTCTTTTTTCCTAATTCATATAAATAGTTCTAAAATTTTATAGTACTTTGGGGAATAAAATTTTGCCCACTGTAGCACAAATAGAAATTTCTTATATACTCATACAAAAAGATAATAAGTGGATAGAATGAATATACATACATATGAAGTAAAATGGCTTTATTTCACACTCTGACAGGCTTATCAAATTTGGGTATCACCGCTTAAATTAAAAAGTAAAGAACAAGGGCCAGGGTTGTAGCTTAGTGGTAAAGCACTTTCCTAGAGTGCTCCTGGCCCAGAGTTTGATCCCAGCACATACATACATGCACACATAAAAATATAATTTCTCTACATCAATATATTCAGCTTTACATTTTGTACCTTACATACAGCAGTTTCACATTTTAGAACCTCAGGACCCTTGGACTTCCAGAATTTTTACTATCAGTTATGCATGCCATATGTAATCACATTTTGTTTTTACATAATGACATAGCAATACCTGCATTATTTCAAAGATAGAAATTAACAGTATCCTATTCAGTGTAATTTATTATTTAGTGATAATATTTTTTCTGATTTTGAAATCAGTACTCAAAATATCTTAATTTCAAATTCAATTTGGTAAAAATTCTATAGGAAAAGCAAATAGTTCAAAATCACGTTTTGTTAACATATGCACAAATAGAACAGAGTTGAGACTACCATAAAGCATAAATAATACTTACCTTGACTTTTACCAAGTTTTCTTTGATAACAGCTAGCATAATTCACTAAATGAGACTTTTCCCAATATCAACCTATTATCATTGATAATGATGTCTTGAAAGGAGTTGATATCTTTTCCACCATCATAACCTTAGACTATCTCCACTCAAAATATTTTAATGTTTAACTTTTATGATGTATCTTTATCAAGAGTTTTTTCTTAAAGCCTGGAAAGTAATACATGGTTTGGTTAGTAAGATAAAATGTTCCTTACTGCTATGAAGCTAAAACCAAAGTGGTCATCCAACATACTTAAAAAAGATGATAAATCAATACCAAAAATCTGCGATCATATTGGAATTTTCTTGATGAATACTAGTTCTTTAGAGTATCTTTACAAAAAGAAATCTCAAGGTATCTTTGTTAAAAATTTTCGTTCAATAATAATTTTTAATGAATTAATGACTTATTTTGTCTTGAAAATGTTTTACTTACAAATGAGCAATGAGAATCGGGATGCTCTAAAATAAAGGATAGAATTATTAGAGTGTTGCTAATTATTATAATATAAAAGTCTTGTCTAACAAGAGCTACCTAGCCTTGTATTCATTATTCTAATTCACTTCTAATTAATTCCTTGGGGCTCAAGAATTAAAAAAAAAAATACTACCATTTCAACTGCATAAACAGCCCTTAGGATGGTCAGGGATTCTACTTCCAGACTTTATTCACCATTCTAATTAGCTGGCTTTTGAAGAAAGAAGATCTAAAAGTCTTGCCTGCCCAGAGTAAAATAAAATAAAAAGAATATACTTTTTAAAAAATATATGGACTTTCCTCCTAAACGGTTAACTATCTGACTAAAACTCTCTGAATTCATTAGCGATTAGTAAGAGTATTTATAGCAAAAGACAAAATTATACACAAGAGCAGCAGGACAAGTCTTGGAACTATGATCACACTACATTCTAGAAATATCAATTTAGAGATCCTTCTATGATAATTATGGCATTACAACAGAAGTGGTATTTGGTAAATCCATTCACTTGGGGGTATCTCCTAAGTAACCGAGAGTGCTGAGGTTTGTTTGTATGAATACCAAGAGCACCAATCTTTCAACAGAACAGAGAAAGTTTTCAACAAAGGCAGATTCTAAGATTGTCAAATATTTCTAGGCATTAAACCAAGATATGAAATGAGTAGGGCTCACTTGATTTACTGTTGTAGAAATTGCCAATTTCCCTGGCAACTGCAATTTCAATGAAATTGTTCATTGGAAGAAACCAGATTGCAATGGGTTGAGAAGTAAGTGGGAGGTTAAGAATGCATTCATTCTAAGTATAAAGAATGCCTTCAATTCTTTTGTTATAAATCAGGATGAGATAGATAGCTGGGTAAGGTTGATGGACTTCATCACTTTTTAAATGGGATTATGTTCAAATGCTAATAGAATGTGTCAGTCTGTTTTCTTTTGCTTTATCTTTTGCAAAATATGCAAGACTCTGTATTTAAAAAGAATACAGGTTTATTCTGACTCAGAGTGCTAGAGACTGGGAATTCCAAGCACATGGCACCTGCATCTGGTGAGGGCCTTCTTGCTACAACATCACATGGTGGAGGACATCACATGGTAAGACAAGGCAGCTATGCCAGAGAGCTTACTTTTATAGCAAAGTCACTCCCACAATAGCCCATTAATCCTTGAACAAATTAGTGCATTCAAGGGGGCTTAATCACTTCTTAAATGTCCCACTTCTCGCAGGGCCCACCTCTCAAATTCCACTAACATGTGACCTGGGGATTAAGTTTTCAACATATGAAATTTAGGGGGCACATTCAAACCATAACAGAATAAAATCAGAAAAAAACAGATTGACTTAGAAGAGAGAAATCAATGAAGAAAGTTCCCTTAAAAGGGAGGGATGAATCTTAGGAAAAACTATAATACTTCCAATTTTAACAAAAGTGCTAGAATTTATGATGGTAGGTTTAGAAATTTATTGGTAGATGTTATGGATTTTCCTTTTAATGGCTTTTGTTTTGAAATAGAGAAGTTATCAGCTGAACATGAAGGAAGACAAGGAGTGGATTGGTACTATTCGAAGTTCAAAACCAGAATTTTTAAAAGTAAAAAACTGGGGAGAAAATTTTTTTTTAAGGATGACTCCTGAGTAATATAACTAGTATAGCCAATATTCACATTTCAGCTCCCCCCTCACACACAAACTTATCTACTTAAGACTCTAGATATAACTACCAGCCCAGAGGAAATATGGGGAATGTTGGGCACGTTAAATGAATTGAAGATGATGTAATCAGTCAAATTCCATTGGATACATGATTAAGTTGCTGCAACAAATAAATGGTATTTTGTTTTGTGACAAGTTTGCTCAAACTGACCTTAAACTCCTATTATGGTTTAGATATTAGGTGTCCCCGAAAAGCTCACGTATGAGACAATGCAAGAAAGTTTAGAGGTAAAATGGTTGGGTTATGGGAACCTTAACCTAACCAATACATTAATCTGCCAATAGGGATTAACTGGGTGGCAGAAAGGGTGTGACTGGAGACGGTGAGTCACTAAAGGCATGCCTTTGGGTTTTATATTTTGTCCATGGTGAGGAACACTCATTGTTTCCTGATTATCAAGTTCTGAGTTGCTTTCCTCCTCTATACCCTTCTGCCATGATGCTCTGCTTCATCTCTGGCCCAAAGCAATGGAGTTAGCTGTCTGCAGACTGAGACCTCTGAAACTATAATCCCCAGATAAACTTTTCCTCCTCTATGTTGTTCTTCTCAGGTCTTTTGGTCACAGAGGCCAGAAAGCTAACAAAAATAAAAAAAAACCACCACAAAAAACAAAAAAACCTGCTCAAATTACTCTCCTGCTTCAGCCTCTCAAGTAAAGTAGCTGGTACTATAGGCATATACCACTGCATACATCTCAATAAATGGCATTTTACAAGGGTCAGATAACACTGTATTTTTAAGAAATTAGGAAAAATTGAACCTCAGAGAATACTGTATTTTTAATACAATTGGGACAATTGAACATTAACTGCATATTAGGGTCATTCAGGATTACTGTTAACTTGTTATGTGTGATAATAACATTGTGGTTATTTTAAAATGGCTGTATCTGAGGGATACAGACTGAAATACTATGAGCAAACAGATATGCCTAAGATTTGTTTTGAAATTCTCAGGAAAAAAGTGGAGCAGAATTAGATGCAAGAATAGCAAAATGCCAGTAATAAATATTGATAAATAATGTAGAGACAGTAGTCATGGGCCCCCCTTCCAAGGGGTGTTGTTGTGGAAAGAAAGAAGTAAAGGTGAGTCAGTTGGGAGGAATGAGGGATAGAGGGGGTTATTTATTTTAAATGATACTAAAACATGTTTGAATGCTGATGGAAATAACTCAGGGGTAGGAAGAAAGGGAGGTAAGGAAGAGAGTAACTATAGGAACAAGACAGCTATGGGGGTGAGAAGGGATGTCATACCAGCAGGGAAGGTAACATTAGCCTTTGGTAAAGCAGGAGCACCTCACCCAGAGTGCTAGGGAAGATCAGTAACTGTGCAGATGGAGGTAAGTTCTTGGTGGGGGCAATGCAGTGTTCCTCCATGATCACTTCTCACCTGGCAAATCAAGTAAAAGGCAAGATAAGAAGTAAGATTGAGGTAAGAGGGACTGAAAGAAGTTGAAACCCAGAAAGTACTTTTTAGTCATATCTTTCTTATACTGAGCCTCAATAAATGCGGTCATTTGTATGTAAGCAAAGGTTATCATATGGTCATAGAGGAGTGAGTACCAAGTTTCATAGATGATTTTTTTAATGAAATCATTTAAATTTATCCTGACTTAACAGAATCTGGCTAATGGATGATTCTCAGAGGTGGACTCTGATAAATCCACTTGTGGACATTGAAATGAAAGAAACAGCTAGCTATTTGGGGCACCTCTGCAGTGTGTGCTTATGCCTCTCTTTTTGGCCTTCAAACCTGTATCAGCTGCCCCGACAGCACGATTCCACATGGGTTAATATAGGGAACACTACTTCAGTTTGAATGTCTGGCTTTACATGCTTTGAAGATGTGTGCTTTTATAATCACAACAAAAAGAGAGGAACATGATTGAAGGGAATATGTGAATGGCACAATGAAACTTCCTTAGCAGATCTGAATCTATCCTGTGGTCGCTATGTGCCACATAGCACAGTGTAGGAATAATAGACTAACACACCATCCTGGGGAAGTGGGAGTTTGAAGGCCAATTAGACAAAACAATGTTTTTCCTAATGTGTCACAATAACACAAGTGGCTGTGCTAAATAAATTCATGCTCTGTACTGCTGTGAAAATTGAATGATTAATAACCTTCAGTAGTATTCTTGCTTAGTTTAAGACACAGTAGACTAATGGATGATCAAATCTTCAGCAAGAATATATTTCTATATCGATGTTACAAAATCCATTTTAATTACCTGCTTCCTGTATGTCATATACCCCAGATTATGCTTTTGTCCATTTTTCAATTTAACATGAGACTTCAGGCCCTACACTTGAAAGGAAGTAGGCTTTGAAACAACCTAAAATACTTTCTTGTATGGAATGGTTACTAATAAACTTTACATTCCTAAAGTGCTTACAAACATTTGGACTGAAATAATGCAGATATAAATATTTATTTGTTTTTACATGTAATGCTTACCCCATAATGACTCTCAAATATAAAAGAATTTTAGGAAGTAAAAAAAGAAGCAAAAGTTAAGAGTGTTTTATTGCAGCTACATGTCATTTGAAGTTCAAAAAAACATAAAGGAATTATTACTTGGGTCTTTCTCTTATTTTTACAGATAATTTAACATATTAATTTTTTTTCTCTTAGAGGATTCAATGAAAATATGAAGAAAAGAGGATAAGTATTAATTCTTGGGATCCCTCAACAATTGCCTCCTACATCCAGATGCCTTTAATATTCTTTTAGAAAGTTTTTTCAGTATAGGAGATAGCTTATAGTTTTAGAAAAATTGCACCTTAAGTTTCATAAAGTGCTGTGTGTCGTGTTTTTAATTGAATGTGCATATATCAACTACATTTTTGTTTGTTTGGTTCTGGCATTGAACCTAGGGGTGCTTTGCCATTGAATTACATCCCCAGTCTCTTTTAGTTTTTATTTTGAGACAGGTTTCCACCAAATTGCTGAGGCTGGCTTGAATTTGCAATTGTCCTGCCTCTTGAGATACTAGGATTACAGGCATGAGCTACTGTGCCCAGATATATCCACTCTTTTCAAAAAATAGTAATAATACTGTATTTGACTGCATAATCATCACAGATTTTATGTCAAGGTTTTTTTTTTTCTCAAAAAAGAGATGCAACCATTATGTGAAGCTTTTTACTTAAAAAAATGTGCTGGTATTACTTAAAAATTATTTATTACTAAATTGTCTTCGTTGCAAGATTCAGATGGAGTACTTGTGAATATACATTAAAATTGAATAGTCCAAATTAACACACATCATTTCTTTGTGATAATTTAATAAACATTTTTTTCAGTCTAGAAAAAAAGTTTTTGTTGTTGTTGATTTGTGCATTATAGTTAAAATAGAACACTTAAGAAAATTTACTATAGTGTGAAGTTTGGACTTAGAAAATTTAATCTGTGTCTGAAGATTCTGCACTACTACCATTGGTTTTGTTATCTGAGGTGCTGTCATCAGTGCCACTCATATGAGACTTGTTTACCATTAGTCCTACAGTGCTCTAAACAAACCACACAAGTTGGCTTTAGGAAATATAACTGACAATACACATGTGCTGAGAATTCTAGGCCTTCAGTGTACAAGAAAAAAAACGTGTATCCATATGCCACTGGTGAAAACATTGCTGCTCTGTTCACCTTTTAAGCAGCATGATGAAAACAGAATTACCCCACATGAAAATGGCACCAGGAAAGGTTATAACCCCATTTTTAGGCTGAAAAAACAGGGTGTGACAATTATGTGATGGTAACAATTATACAGTGACATTGGTATGAAAGAGCAACATAAACAAAGCCATATAATGATCTTTGCTAATATGCATGCTGTTGCTTGAATATATCCCCCAAAAGTATTTGTGGAAAATTAATTCTCAGTGTATGTGTTGGGAGGTATGACCTAATGAGAGGTAGTTAGGTCATAGAGTTCTGCCCTCATCATGGATTAATGCCATTATTTCAGGGTTGTTGTGTTTTTGTTTTTGTTGTTTTTTTTTTTTTGATTAAGTTCTTTTGTTTATCTGTCTTCATATTTCTATCTCTTTCTCTCTTTCTCTTTCTCTCTCTCTCTTACTCTCATCATCTGTCCCTCTCTCACCCTTCTCCCTTCTGCCATGGGATGACACAGGAAAAAGACACTTCAAGATGCCCAAGTCCTAGATATTAGACTTCCAAAGCCTCCAAAACCCCAAGACAATACATTTCTGTTCATCATATGTTATCTAGTCTTGGGTTTTCTGTTATAGCAGCACCAAATGGACTACAGCTCCCCCTCACAGGAGCAATTTGAAATGAATACACCAGCATATAGATTAATAGTTCCATTTTAAAGTTATTATTAGAAAACTAGAGTTTCAACATACCAAATAAATATTATAAAGCAAACTGGAGATAATAAATGTCATTTTGCTTGCAATTTTAACAAGGTAATAGTAGTGAACAATAGTTAATAGTTAATAGTTAATAATAATCACTTAGACATTGGAGTTACAGCATTGTAAAGACCTCAAAGTCAAGTTCAGTCAGATCATTGCTAGATAGGACTGCTCTCCATTTTATACTGATATAAGTATGCTTCTTCCTTTCATAATTTTGGCTTAGAAAGTATTTGTTCTGTGCCTCGAAAAATATGCATAAAAATTCAAACATTTCCAGATCTTTTGTGGCAAGTCTTCCTTATTTAGAAACTCTCATACAAACTGGTTTTTTTTATATGAACAACCAATTTACATAATCCTATGAAAATACAGTCAACAGCAATAAACTTTTTTATTCATTAAAGTTTGTATATTAACAAATGAACTACTTAATTTCTTCAATTTTTGTTTGTTTTGTTTTCCTGATGATTTAATTTTATCGTATTATTTCAAAGTATTATGGCTTTCATTATGCGATAGCAAGAAAATGATATATGAGAGACAGCTGAATACCAATGTGATACACATGGAATAAACCCACAAAAGCAATTCCGAAATTTAGTCTTTTAAAAAATTAATGCAAATTCATATATTTAATTAAGTATTATGAGCAAAAATTCAGGGGAAAATGCATGTTTATGTCTAGTCCCATTTGATTGCCACGTGTATTTAGTGCTAATTTAAGTGCTTTCGGTATTTTTCAAGGAAACTGGAAATAGGATATTTTTCTGACTAATGACATTAGAAATTCTTGTTTTCATTGTTACATGATTTATTATGAAACCATTTCTTAAATCATCTGAAAACACATGGTAGCTTTGCATATAAATTTTACTTTCCTAAATACTATTCTAAAGAGTTTAACTCCTACCATTATTAAAATATCTAAATGTGTAAAATTTTTATGTGGCACACTCAAAATGGAGACAATGTTAAAGTAAGATTTGCATGTTTGTTGAAGTTTTTGAAAATGGGGAACAATATTATAGTACTACATAGTAGTAGTAACGTGTGGAATGGATTAAGAATAGAAGGCTAATGATCCTAATGACCTCAATATAATTCTGCTTTTAATTTAAATGGGTCAAAACCTATAGATATTATAGAATATTCATTAAGCTCAAATTATAATGAAATCTTCTGGGATGGTAAAGCGACCAAATATAAGACATTAATAGGATGTTAGAGCTAATTGTTTCCACTTCATCAGAGGTATGTTACTGATACCCAACTATTTAGACAAAGTCAGAACTGGAGCCACACCATGTGAGTTTTTCTGTGAAAGTCATTACTTTCTTCTTGTCAAATTTCTACTTTCAATAATTAATAAAATAGTTTCTATTTAAATGTTATCATACAAACATATCAAATTCACAAAAACATTAACAAGGCTGTGAAAATCACTTCCATTCCAAGACTCCTGAGATAAAGACCCAGTGTCTTGTTTTATTTTCAATCTTTTTACCATATAAGCATACATTTATTAGTGAAATTGTACTAGAAGTGAAATTGCATGACTGGTTTATTTTATTTACTGTTTGATTGTGATACATAAGTTTTTTTCTTGTGTAATTATCAAAAAGTTAGAAACTTTAAACAATATACATCTCTTTCTGTGGATCAAGGGTCAAGGCACAATGGGGTTGGGTTCTCTGTGTAGGGTCTTAAAAGGTTGCAGTGAGTTAGCTGGGCTATATGTTCATCTGGAGGATTGAGGAAGAATATGCTCCTAAGCTCATTCAGGATTTTAGCAGAATTCATGTCCTTGTGGCTATCAGACTAAAGACACAGGATTTTTTTGGTTGGTGGTTGTTGGCTGCCTGCCAAGACTGCCCTTATGTGAGATAAGCCACCTGCATTTTCCAAAATATACCTATACTTCCTAGAGGCAGCCGGCAGTTTCTTGCCACGTGTTTTTCTCCAACATAACTGCCTACTTCATCAAGTATGCAAGCAGAGTCTGTCACCTCAGGGAAGCCCCAGTTCCTCTTTTAAGAGAGTTCACTTGACTAAGTTGTATCCACCCAAAATTATCTCCCTTTTGATTAACTTAAATCAGAGCCTTAACTGTATCTGTAAGGTCCCTTCACATTTGCTACATGTTGTTGACTAGTACCAAGTTCAGGGGTGAGGGATTATATAGTGTGTGAACACCTGAGATAAGAATCATGGGGGCCACACTAAGGTTTGTTCAGCACATACCCATCATTTAATTCCTTGAAAAATTTTAATTTCAAAGGCAAGTATCTGTACAATTTCACATGCTTTCAAGTTGCCATTTCAGAGAACTATTATCAAATTAGTTTATAGTATGAACAAATAGAGTTGAAAGGAAAAGAAGAAGGCCAACTACTAAACATTAACAAAATGGTAGAATTTAAAACTTATCCTTTCCGAGAACCATTATAATAATCAATACAAGAGAGGATCCTCCATCCTCTGTCCCAGCAAGTCATTCAGAAAAGTTCAAAGTAAGGGTGGGGTTGTACCTAGGTGGTAGAGTGCTCACCTAGCACATGTGAGACACTGGGTTCTAGCTTCAGCACCACATAAAAATAAATAAAGGTCCACCTACAACCAAAAAAAATGTATATATATGTACATATACACATATATATGTACACATAGATAAAATAAAAGTTCAAAGTATCACTTCAGAGATTATTAACTAGAAAGTAAAATGACAAGTTTTCAGTGAAAAACTGGTAGATATTAACCATGACTAATCACCAAATTTAATAAAAATAAGAATGACGACATGGACATCCGTGCCCCCTGATTTTGTGCCTTGCTGAAGACATATTGCCTATTCATTGAACCACATGAAGTTTTGTTCTTGCAGATCAGAAGTGAAGCAGAAGTGAAGAAATACCAGCAATTTATAAGGTCAACTAAACTGGGGGGAGGGGTGACACTGCAAAACAGCTGTCTGAACTCTTCCAAAATGTTAATATTATGAAAGCCAAAATTAAAAGTTCAGAAACTGTTATTAATGAAAGGACACTAAAATAACATTGCAACTCTTTGAAATGTGAAATTCTTAATTGGATTCTGGGTTTTTAGAAAACCTAATTCAAACTGGAGAAGTTTGAAAATGGAGTATATATTAAGTAAACATTTTATCAAAGTTAAGTTTCTTGAATCCAGCAATTGTAATGAAAGAGCATGCCTTATATTTAGGAGACATTTATCAAAGTACTGAAAGATACTGAAAAGTGTCCTGATGTCTGAAACTAAGTCTTACTGTGCGTGAACACATGCCTATATCATACATATATGTCCATATGTAGGTAGGTACACACCCACATAATTGTAGGGATGGGAGGGGAGAGATTGCTGTATCAAAACACCAAACATGGCAATGACTTCAGGATAGGTAGTAGTTGGAAAACCCTTGAGAAGGTATTTGATAAAATTTTGAAAATGTAGAGTAAGAAAGAAGGAGATCCTTGTAGTAGAGTACTGTATTATTGCACCTGTAATGAAAAAGGATACTAATGAGTTTGTCAATCTGATTGGAAAGATTTCCAGGAGGAATTTAAAAAGCAGAAACTGGCTGTTTCTGTTTGCCTGCTTTAGGCAGAATTGTATGCCCTAAAAAATTTATATATATGATATATATGTACAATATACAAATATATGATAAATATGTTATATACTACACACACACACACACACACACACACACACACAAACACTGAAGCTCTAAACCCCATTACTGGTGAAATTGACCTCATTTGAAAATGCTGTCTGCAAACATAAGATGTGTGAAGTTGTTAGGATGGGCCCTCATCCAATATGACTGCTGTGTTTAGAAGAAGTGGAGAGACACATATGCACAGAGAGAATGCTGTGTGTAGAAGTAAAGATTGGAATGGCATGTCTACTAGCCACAGAACACAAGAGAAAGTAAGATATGGAATAGATTTTTCCCTTTCATCTTCAAAGACAGTGTGTCTCTCTCAACACTTGATTTTGGACTTCTGGCCTCCTATACTATGAGAGAAGAAATTTCTGTTGTTTTAAGTCACCAAACTTTTGGCAATTTGTTAATGGAAGCCCTTGGAAACTAATATACCTTCTGTGAAGAGATGAACTAACAAAAAAGTGATTTGTTATTGAAAATTTATATCAATATAAAAGATCTAGGACTTTCCAGGTTGAAAAATAAAACTTTCAAATGCTCAGCCTTTTCCAGAAAAAAAAAAAAAAAAAAAAAAAAAACTTCACAAAATAAGACATGACTTCAAAGCAAAGATCAATCCAGGATACCACTGTAGGATCTTTTGTTTTTCTAAGACAGAAAGATCTTTTATTTCAATCAAAAATCTTCCTAAAAAACTGAAGACGGTATTGCATAGACCCTCTCTACTAAACAGTAGGCTTCTAGGAAGTATCCCATAGAACTGTCATTGTGGGTCAGGGAGGAAAACCTGCCTGAAGAGATCTTTGGCTGTGGCTTTTAGATGATGGAAAGAAGCCTAATAGGATTCACAGAAAACTTTGACTAAATACAGTTCAGAATGAAAAGAGGCTTTTGGTCTCCCAACCCGTTTGAAGCAGGTAGAAAGCTGAAGAATCTATTCAGTTGCCAATATAAGCTATTTCTTACCCAACTAGAAAGATGACTTAGTCAATAGAAACAGGAGCCTATATGATAAAGCCAAAAGCTTTAAAGAATTATCCCCAGGGAATAGAACTGATCTTAATCAATTGAGAGGAGTGATCAATGGACTTTAGAATTCCCATGAGGTTCTATTTCCTATTATTCCCTCCCCTTCAATGGGAGAATAATATTGATTATTCTACCCCATCTTCACCTTGTACATTGAGTCTGTGGATAGCAAATAACTTCTTTTATCAGTTGATAGGTCTTCATATGGAAAGCAACCATATTTGACAAACAATATCCAAAGATATTCGTCTGTACCTGTACCCAAGGAACCATGTTCACTTACATCTGGACCTGAACTAGAAGACAAAATCCTTGATTTATGCTGTAATTTTTATGAGACTGGATTCTTGTAAGGGGGAAGGGGTTGAGCACATTTTTCATATAAGATAAATATAAATAACTTGTGGGCATATATGATGGATTATGGAGCTCATCAGATTAAACAAAAGGGAAGGAAGGAAAGGGAGTGGGGATGAGAATAGGAAAGACAGTAGAATGAATCAGACATAACTTTCCTACATTCATATATGAATACACAACCAGTGTAACTCCACATCATGTACAACCACAGAATGGGAAATTATACTCCATGTATGTATAATATGTAAAAATACATTCTATTGTCATGTATAATTAAAAAGAACAAATAAAAAAATTTTAAGATGGATCATGGAATACTAAGGTTGGCCACAAATTCTTTGACATTCTTGACAATGGGAAGTGGAACTCATGTATCCTTCCCTTTAATGTGGGAAGCTCTGTCACTGCTCTGATCAGCAGAAAATGGCAGATGGAATGCTGTGCCAGATTCTGAGCCCAAATATTAAGAGTTCGGAATTTTCCACTTCCTGTGGACACTCACCATGTTATGAGAAGCTTAAACTACATAGAAATGTATTTTAAAATGGAAGTTTTATTATTATTCAGGTATGATGAAGGCAACAGATCAGGAATTTCTATCACTGAAAATATAGTTTCCTGGTTACAGTTCCTAAAAGGTAGGAATGCAGGGCACTGCAGGAAAACACCAGGGTCAGTCAGGAGACAGAATGAAGAGAAAACATGGGCAAGAAAATTTATTGTCTTTTCTATGAAATAGGCCAGACAAGGTAAAGAGGCTGAGGATCAGTTATTTTTGAATAGTTCCAAGAGGCTCTGGGGCATAGAAAGAGGCTGTCTCTGCTTAGTACCTGATCTTAAGGTGGTTAGGGCACAGGAATATTGCCTCCTGGACTATGAGAGCCAGAATGAAGATGTGGTTCAGAGTATGGGCTTTGAATTAGTTGGGTTGCATGTGAAAGGAAGTTGGCATGGTGTTCACTATAAAAGATAATGAAAAAATTGCATTTTAAACCACTAGATTTGGAAGTGTACACATCCTGACAGTAGATAAAATCTGTGTGTGACTATATGTGTATGTGTATCCACACACAGCAGTGAATGAAGATAGAGCAAATGTGGCAGAATATTGACAATTAGTTAATCTAGGTAAAGTATTTATGAGTGTTCTTTGCAATATTCTTTCATCATTTCTGAGGGTTTGAATTCTTTTATATTGAAAATTTGAGGAGAAGAAAGCACTTGAGAAACACAGAAAAAAACATTTTATGTATAACATGGACATGTATTCAAACTGTTTTATACAAGCCAGAAGGAAGAACTAAGGCTTTTTGTTGGGTATGATTATATGGGGAGAAAAGTAGCTCCATTGTGGGTGAAGCCTGGATAATTAGAGGCCTTCTCCTCTAAACTATGAGAAGAGAGACAAGAAGCTCTGTAAACAAAAGAAATGTGAAAGTATTAACAGGACTAAAAATATTCTCACATTAGGCTACTTCCAGAGATCTGGGAATTATTGTTATTTCCTCCCAGCAAAATGCTGAGAAAAAAAAAAAACTGTCCTTACATTTTTATAATTGGAAAATAAAAATGCCTCTGGCCTTCAAAAAATAAAATAAAATACAAAGACTTTATTGGCTCATATAACAGGAGTCCAGAAGTGGGTGAAGCTCCATGCAAAACTTGCCATATTTTTTTAATATATCAAAACGCACAAATATCCTTTTCTCCTTTCCCTCAAACTTTCTCAATGCCAGCTTTATCCTAACCCTGAGTCAATATGGCAGCCAACAGCTCCCAAGGTCACCAGCATTATCATTCCTTTATGAAAGAGCAAGTGTCTTTGGAAGCCTGAGGTTCACTAAAACCAAATGTTCACTATGCACACAAAGTCCCAGACCATAACTACATACAGAAGATAAAATGTGATTATCAGCTCCTCCTTGAATATGTGACTTCCTCCACTAGTCGCAAGTGGCACCAACATCTCTGATAGCACCAAAAGGAAACAGATTTGGAAATTTAAAAACATGAATTAGATACAGCATGGACAACTAACCAATAACCACCACAGCATATTTTCTCTCTCCAGTTATCTAACTCTTTCTGTACATTGCTTCTTTTCTTCTCTTAAGTCACCAGGTTATCCCTGAAAACTACTTATTTTTTAGTACCTCATTTTGAGAGAGAAGCCAGATTTCTTTTGGAAACTCCCTGTTTTCTGGCATAATCTGAGTCATGTGAGTAAAAAATGTGATACTGGCCTTGTGGCTGTTTTTATAAGCAGGAGGTATCTGTCGCATAATTTTGGTTTGTGGCGAGTAGACATAACTTAAAAAGGGAGTATATGGGGGAAAGCTGTGTGTTCCACCAATAGTTCACTCCAATTTTCACCATAGATGAAGCATTGGCTACTATTTAAGATGGTAAGAAGTTGGGCTCCAAGATAACCCACAATGATCCTCAGTTCTTGGTATCCCCTCCCACAGTGGAACAGGTCTGGTCTATATGAGTACTTCAAGTCTGTGTAATGAAGGGGACTGTAGCTTCTGCCTTGTTCCCTTGCATTGCACATCAAAGGGGATGTCATGTACCACGTCATGAGGACAAAACAACAGAGCTAGAGAGGCTCACATGGAGAAAAGTAGGGGCATCCCTCCAGGAGCTATTCTCATCTTGATAATCCTGAGGTTCAGCAACATTTGAAATAAAACCTTAAGCCCCAATTACACCTTCAGGTTGCATAGCCTCAACCAACCTCTTGACTACAACAAAAGTTGCTATGCAACAATGTATGGCTCACCCGGGTTTATATTCTCTATTGTGTTAAAGAAAAATCACTGTAATTCTAGTTTGTGTGTATGCACAGTTGTGCACGCATGTGTGAAGTTTTTTCTGGATTAGATAATATGCTTCACTAAGTGCTTTTTTAGAATCAAAGGAGGCTACTCTTTAGTTTTTCTGACTAGATAGTTAATTGCTGATATATCTTCTACTTTTAATAATAATCAACTAATATATATATACACATATATATATGAAATTAAAGGGAATTTATATATATTTAAGGAAATTTGGAACCTCCAATTTCACCCAGCTGGCAAGTGACAGCTCAAGGATTCAAGATCACATGTATTTTACCTCAGTGCCCATGTGTTTGTTACATTTTAAATAGATCTATTCCTGGTCTTAACATTAAATGTTCTTGATTTACTACATCATTGGGAACGGTGGTATTTTATTTAGGGTTTTGTATTATTCTCACTGAAGTGATTGCTCTCTATATCATATATACTGTATTTTGGCATTTGAGTGTCAGAATGATGATAGCCTCATAAACCAAGTTGAAATGTTATTCCTCTTTGTCTGGCTCACACTAGTTTATAGGGTGAAGATCATATATTCCAGTACAATATGAAAAATATATCTTGAAAGCATTGAATCAAGCTATCTGCCTTCAGAAATATTTTGAGATTATTCTTATGTCAATACATATACACATGCATACACACATACACTTTTTTAAAATTTTTTTAGTTCTAGATGGACATAATAACTTTATTTACTTTTATATGGTGCTAAGGATCCAACCAAGTGCTTCACATGTGCTAGGCAAGTACTCTACCACTGAGCCACAACCCCAGCCCCACACACATTTTTAAATAACCACAGATTCACATGTGAAGCTTTTTGGTTTTGTTTTTTCTTTTTTTGTCGGTTTGGTTTCTTGGTACCGGGGATTTAACACAGGGATACTTAATGATTGAGCCACATCCCAAGCCCTTTATTTATGTTGGGATATGTTCTTGCTAAGTTGCTTAGGGCCCTGCTAAATTGCTGAGGCTGCCTTTGAACTTGCAATCCTCCTGCTTCAGCCTCCTGGGCCACTGATTATAGGCCTGCATCAATGTGCCTGGCACATGTGAAGATTTTTAAATAAATTGTTTGGAAGCTAGTTTGCCAAATTAATATCCTAAAACCTTCAAATACTTCATTTTGTAATTCCTATAAACAGGACTTCTCCTTTATATAACCATAATACAACCATCAAAATCGGCATATTAACACTGATAAATTTTTCCATCTCATGCTCAGACATGATTCAAGTATCACTACTTGCTTTTCAAATGTCTTTTCTACAAAATGATATAGTTTATAATTGCTGAATGTATTTAGCTTTTATATCTCTTTAGTCTCCTTTAGTGTGGAAGAGATCCTTAAGTCTTTAATTGATCTCCATGACCCTGACATTGCTAAAAGTGGTAATTATTTTGTATAATACCTCTTAATTTGGATTTATCTGATGTTTCATCATGATTAGATTCAGATTTGTATCTTTGGCAGGACTATGATGTAAGTGGCTATAACATTCTCTTTGCATCCTTTAATGTAACACATCACTAGTGATGACAATTTGGTCAAGATGAGGTCTGCAAGGATTTTCCACTGTGAAGTTGCCCTTTTCTTTTTGCAATAAGTAAATATTTTGTGTGGGGATACCTAAAAGCTAGGCAAAAATCCTATTCCATATCCTACTTTGAATTAACTCAATTATTTAAATTTATTTATTTCTGTATAGATTCATGATTTCCCACTTTGTTGAATGGGTGTAATCCATTATTATTAATATTTGGTGGTTCATGTTGTGTCTGATATGACTAATGGTCTTTTCATGCTGACTTTTGTGTCCTGTGGTGTGACCTCTTCATCTTTGGGTATTTCTTTGCCTCTAAAACAAGATATTATAGGTTCATCTCATAAATTCCTTCCTTCCTCCAGGCAAGATATTATCATTACTTCCAGGAGTCTTGGTTACTGTTAGTGAAATGGCTTTGAAAAGTCACAATCTGAGCTCTAGTTTTGCTTATTTTACTGGGATGTCACTGATCTGAGATAGGGAACAGAACTAGGAAATATGTGTGTCTGGACACACACACACATAATTTACATATGTATTTATTGTTTATGTATCTAAATATTAGAAAATCTTAGCTCACAGTGATACATTGAGTTTAAATTCAGTTCCCTCAAGATTTATTTTAGTTTTTTTCTTGTCCATATTTTTATCTCCCTTGTATGATACTGAGGAATATGAGTCCCATGATGCTTAACATTCTTACTTATTTGATCTATTATAACCAAAGTCCAATATTCCTGTCACCCCTCTTTCATGTAAATGTATTCTTCTACCTTCTTGGATTTGATTTTTCACCATGGCCTTCCCATACTCTTGGCATGATGCTCATCTCAATGAATTTTAAGTCCCTCAGTGTGTAATGGCCTTCAGACCCAGCTTTGGCCATGACCCCACCCCATATTGGGCTGCCCATCTGTGTAGATACTCTTCTTATTTATCCTGAGTTGTGACATCCCACAAGGTCACATTCCCTTAAAGAGACGCTCTTCTTCTACCCTGCTTAGGTTCTGACTTCCCACACAAGGCCACCCCTACAGCTGCTTGGATTAACACCTCATACTGGGCTACTTATTTCCCTTCCCCTTTCCTGCAGATGACAATTCCCTTCTCTGCCCCACCTAATGACTTTGGGACCAAGTTGTTTGTGAAGGGAAGGGAATGGATCATATCAAAAGGAAGTTATGAGGATAATTTCTCAGTAACTGTTTTTCAATTTCCCAAACTGTTATTGATTTTGCCTGATATTAATAGTGAAGCTTATTTTAAAAGTGTGTTTTTTTTTTCAGGTAGATTCGACCATATTTAAAATTTCAAAGTATAAAATTCAAAAGACAAAATTCTCACGAATATTAGGAATTTTAAAAGGCAGTTCTTTACCCATCTATTACAGTCCTACATGTCTTAGGAGATGAGGCGTCAACTGTTAGTTCTTTCTCCATTATACTTCTCCACATTTTATGATATTTTTTCCTGTACTATCTTTTCAAGGATGTTTACATAGTAAATGGCTTTGGAAAATAGAAATTAAGTCTCCTTTCAAAGAAGAGGGAAGGCCTTTTTTTTTTTTTTTTTTTTTTTTTTTTTGCTCTACCCAGTACAATAAAGATGTCTTCCCCCGGGGCAGTTTTAGCAGACCTGGTTTGCAACCTGTTATAAAAGACTTAGGTTTCCTTTCTTATAATGCTATACATTGTGTTCTGAGACTCTCCCTCTATAACCTTGTGGGAGCTGTGGTTTAAGGAATAGGCACAGGAAAATGATGATACTCTGGCTCCTGATGCTGCTGTGAGTGATAATGAGTGCTTTGTTTCTAAATCAGGAGTCTCCTGTCATCTGCCATCATCCCTGAAACTGGCAGGCTGACTATTTAGTTTGCAAATAGGGAAAATTGTCAGACACTTTATAGTTACTACACAATATACATTCCACTACAAATAAGAGAAAATGCAAATACCACTGGCTTAAACAGATATATCTTTGTTTAAAAAATTAAAAAGCCATAAGATAAGTGATCTAGTAATGGTGCAGCTGCCAAGACATGTCATCAAGGACCCAGATTTTATATTTTTCTGCTCTGCCATCTTTGCCAAGCGTATTTTCTACTCATTGTACAGGCATTGTGTCCATGTGGCACACAGGAAAGTGAGAGGGGAGAAATTGTCAATGCCTAGAACTGTCAATTTATGCCAAAAAGAAAGAAAACATTTTCCTGGGAGAACTAACCTGCACATTTCTCAATAATGATTACCACTCGGTATCCAGATGTGTATCACATGGACAGCTAGAAGGCCTCAAATCAAAAGTTTGAGGCTGTGTATTACATCAGCCAATGATTGTGTCTATCATAAGTATTATCCTGTAATATTTCATCCTCTTTGAATATGTTACATAGCTTCTCTTTCCTAATTCCATGAATCTTCTTTTCTTTTACTTATCTTGAATATATTTGCAAACTATCAGATTTTATTATTTCTAATTTAAAAAAAAATCAATATGGTTTACTTCTGATTCTGGCTATGATAGAATAACAGGGACTGGATTTATTCTCTTATCTGAAACAACCAAAAATCAATGCAAAATCTATTATTAAACAATCATAGCAACTAAAAATCAATGCAAAATATATTAAACTATGATTTGACTTCAGGCAACTCAGAATAGTGGTATCTCAGAGAGAAGCTGTCATGTGGTGAAGTGGTTCCTTGGCAGCAGCATGTGGCAACTGCTGAGTTTCATACACTGGGCCAGAAAGGAGACAATGATCCAAAGTGATTGTAGATACTTACAATAGTTACAACAATAGAAACAACCTGGTAGTGATCTTCCAAACCTCCATGTCCACAAGGTGACAATATGAGGGCCAAATGGTACCTTTCAGATATTGGATTGCATTGCAGGAAAGCTACCCTGAGCTCAGGAGACCAACCCTCACTCCCCAACCTTATTAGAGGTCTACTAGCAGGCCTGGTGGACCTTTACCCTGGAGGAAGAAATTATATTTATTTTCATGGTCAGGAAGAAAAACTACGTTCAGTCCCAGGAAGAGACCATATATCTCTGTTTTAAGGCTGTTATACAAACATCCTTGAAAATAAAGTCCAGGCCAAAAACTATCACAAGTCATGTAGAAATACTATGGAGAGTTGTCTCTCAATAGGGAAGATAAGGTAAGCCCTACAGTGACATCAGCTTACTGCCTAGAGAGACCTGCCAGGATGAAGTGCAGTCAGGGGCATCCTCATCATCTCCCACAGTTAAGGAACGCTCCATCCAATGCTGATGAAAAGTGATGAGCACAGACATTTCTGATCTTAGCACCTTTATTTGTAATAGCCCTAAATTGGAAACCACCCAAATGGTCACTGGTTTCCTGACTGGGAGTCAGAGGGGGATGACAAATAACATAAGGAAAACTTTGGGGTGATAGATTTATTATCTTGATTATGGTAAAGTTTTCATATTGAAACTATTTGTTTCAATAATATATATGCTTATTTTTATACTTACTATGTGCAATTTATGTAAATTATATTTCATAGAACTTTAAAATGTGGGTAAAATATTTTCTGGGATAGTGAATTTATTTATAAAAAACCTATATTTTAACTGATTTTTCTTTTCTTATTTTTATCTTTATTTTAATTTTCTTAATTTGAATGCTTTGTCATTTTTTGTTCTCTTTTGATAATGACAATACTTCATAAAATGAATTTGCTTTTGAGTATAGCTTTCATCACTGAGTCTAGAATTTAAGTTGTGAATGTTACTTTACCTGATAGCTATTTGGAAAAGTTATTTTATAAATAGTAAGTGGTGATTTTTTTTTAGTGTTTATTGTATTGTGTTTTAGATCAATAATTTTATTATAGAATCTCTGATGTTGTTTGTGAATTCATTTAGAATTTTATTTGGTTCCAGTTGTCATTATACCCAAGCCCTTTACCAGGCCAGTGTACCACGTCCTAGCCCCTAAGAGTGTTGGCTACAAACAGGTCCTTGGTTGCCTTCTTCTCCAGAAAGTTGCCCTCAGCCAACAGGAACTCATCCAAGAGGTTAGTCCCCTTCCCTCTAAAGCAGCCCATAATCACCCAGTGATTGCCTGAGAGAAAGGTACAAAACTCCTCCACCGTCATCTAAGGTAAAAGAAATCACTGATGCAGTGATTTTCCAGGTCCCCGACCCCATCGGACTAAGTCTAGGATTTACTGAGACCACTTCTTAGCTCAGCTCCTTCCCTACTCCTATCCTACTTCACTCTCTCCCTTACATGGTTAGGGATTTTCCCTGAAAAGCACTTCCTCAAAAATCACAGGCATCTGGGGCTATGGGTATAGCTCCATGTTAGAGCACACATTTAGCAAAACTAGTTTCCCTCTCCAGTACTCTCCTCATCAAAAAAAAAAAAAAAGAAAGAAAGAAAGAAAGAAAGAAAGAAAAGAAAAAGAAAAAGAAAAAAAAATCACATACAAATTTTTGTATTATGTTCTATTTCAGGAAAACCCGAAAGTTACCATTTTATAATCAAATTTTATCAGTGCTTCATGGATGCATTAATAAGAATGTGTATGTAATTTATACACATGCCTATGTATTTACATACATATTATATTGATTATTTTCTGAAATAGTAACAAATACTTCCTTTCCCTGAATTGTACTTGTTTCCATTCCTTTGCTTAATTCAGGTAGCAACAATGACTTCCTATATGTACTGCCATAGGGATTCAGACTAGTACTGATACACATGATTGTGCTTTTCCATAGACTTCTGACACCCATAGTAGAGCAAATAACTTGATAGCAAATATGTTCACCTGTGAGACCCAACCAGTTTTTCCTCATCCTGATAAAAGCCAGTACCATTTACCCAGTTGTTAAAATGGAAAATCTTAAAAATATTCTTGACCTTGCTTTTTCTTTCATATTGAACATCTGGTCTTGTAGCAATAAGCTCTACATTTGAATTATAACCCAAGTCCAGCATTTTCTTAACACCTCCACTATCATATCTATCCATACCTGGATTACTGTCCTTACTTTCTGATTTATCTTCTGTTCCCACCCTTGCCTCTATCCCCATAATCTTTCTCTCAGAACAAGTAGATTTATCTTTTTAAAATGTAAATCATATCATGTTATCCCTGTCTGGAACTCCTCTGAACTTCCCATCTAATTTAGAATAGAACATGAAGTCTTTACATATCTGGCACCCAAATCTTCCTCCAATTCTTCACACTTCCTCTCCTTCACTCATTTCTAGTCATATTTTCTCCCTTGATACTAATGAATAGTCCTACATCAGGACCTTTGTACTTTCTGGAATAGTCATTTTAATATATATCTTGTTTACTCTCTCCTTAGTTAATTCAAATCTCTTCTCAAATGTGTATTAGTCAGTTTTTTATTGCTGTGACCAATACCAGACAAGAACAACTTAGAAGAGGAATAATTCATTTGGGGTCATAGTTTCAGAGGTTTCAGTTCATGGCTGGCCAGCGTCATTACTCTGAGCCTGAGGAGAAACAGAACATCATGGAAGAAGGGCATGGCAGAGGAAAAGTGCTTAGCTCATGGCAGCTAAAAAGGAAAGAGAAAGAAAAAGAAAGAGAGAGAGAGCGAGAGCAAGTGAATATGAATGAATCAGGTACCACTGTATCATTCCAGGGCACACCCCTAATGACCTACTCCCTCCAACTGGGCTCTACCTCCTAAAGTTTCCACCAGTTCTTCATAATATATTCAAATCATTAATCCATCAAGTGGATTAATCCTCTGATGAGGTCAGAGCCCTCATGATCCAATCATTTCCTAAAAGCCCTAC